>ONZK01004538.1:9498-25763 GCA_900322385.1 Pharnaceum exiguum | reverse complement strand
CCCCCCCCCCCCCCCCCCCCCCCAACCCAAAAAAAAAATTACAACTGGGAAACCAGGACAGGAAGGGAGGAGTGACTATCATCAAGAAGTGATATCTATGGCAGAAACCGTTGTTATGTCATTTTTAAGTAGGAATCATAATAGGAGACAAACAAAGGACTTATTTCAAAAAGAGATGATGATGGACATTGATATCCATACCTTTCCTTTAATGGCAGATACTCTTCGTCAGCAACAACAAAAGATGTTTCCACATGTTGGTCAGGCATATCTATCTCAGCGTCTCTACATGATTGGATCATGTCATGTGATGTGTCCATCATAACAAGCTTTTCAATGCCGCCTGATTGGGATCAAGTGGTAATGACAGTGGTATTAAGATAATCATAATTCTGATAACAATGACAAAGTTAATGATAACGATAATGATAATGATGATAAAATATAACAACAACGCTAATGATAAAAACTACCGGAGTATGTTAATGATGAAAGAGCAGCAACGTAGTACCAAAAGTCCAAACCAAATTTTCTACCTAACAAAATCCTGGGAAATCCTAGCCTCCAACTAGCCAACTATGACAAGAAATTAGCCAAAATTCACAGATACTTGATAATGTCTTAAGTAAATTCAATAGGGAACTATGTTACTCGGACACGTGCACTAAGTCGAGGATCCTGTGGACACGATCCGACACAATATACGACACAGTTCACATTTGTCAGGACACGATCATGAGATCCTAGAGAGTGGATGAAGTTTATGAAATCGATGAAGATGGAGCTAGAGAACAGTTAATTTCTTTTTCTAATAGTATACCTACATTAATCTTAGATTCTAAAAGCAAATATATTTATGAGCTTTGCAAATTGTAACTATCCTTTTTTTTTCCTATTGTTTCTTTCCATAGAAACGTATCTTAGAACCTCACACTCACGTCCTCGTATCCTTAAAGTCGTGCCCCTGAATCTTTAATTTTTGGAATTGTGTCGAACACCAAGATCCGTGTCCACATCCTAGAATCCGAGCAACATAGATAGGGTATGGTACAGTAGACCGGTCTAAAAAAAAAATAAGATGACCAGTGAGAAGCCTATAGATGAGACAGTCTCGCATGCAAAGCTCTATATGTTCGGATGCATAAAGCACAATGATCAGCAAAATACTGCGAAATAACTGTGATGACCTAATAGAAGTTCTCAAGCAAAGATTCACGTCCTCTCACAGATCAAATTAGGAATAACGCTTTGAGAAGCAGGCAACAACTAACATAGACTTTACAAACAAAGATCCAGTCATGAACAACATAGTTCTCAAACAATAATATTTTAGATAACATGGGTATCTAGGCTTTACCTAACTAATCCCATGGGCCCTGAAGTTAACGACCCGTAAAACCTTCAGTGGCTGTGAGCAGACTCGAACTTGGAACCTCTGGAATAAATCTCAATTACCAACTGAGCTACCCACTCAGGGTTCATACTTCTCAAACAATAATGAAACTAATGAATTATTCAGTGTCTAAACAAAACAACCACCAAGGTCAAAGTGAGTAGTAATCATTTTCGTTCTAGCATAGGAGTATAGGACTCTAATTATTGCCCCAAATCCGCAGCAACAGCCCTTTATACTCTGCAAGCCTTTCCCATTATAATTTATTCCTCAGCCAACTTATGACACTCAAAAACTGACAACTTTCTTCCAAAGAAGTCAAGGCGCACAAAAAACAAGGACCATCGACTTCTCTACAGTAACAAACAGTTGATGCCAGACAATAGTCAATATACAGCAGTCTCCACATCTCACCAAATAATATCACTTAAAATTTGATTTCTATGTACACACATACATATTCGAGAACTATCTGTTTTCTTTTTTCCAAAATCCTAGTTCAGGTCTACTACTTCCTTGAATTGAAATTTGTCTCAGTTTCTCATTTGTATTTATTATTATGCTTATAATAATTCCAATATGAGCCCAGGCAGCCAGCCACGGCAATATGAATGAAAATAATGAAAACATGAGTAGATTAAAAGTCTTACCACGACCGCGTAGCAGACGCCTTACAGCCTTCAAAGAGCCCCCAAGACATAATGCCGTCGGAAATGCCTTTCTGCAATCCTACAAATTACAACCCGAGCAAGTATGAAATGAATATGAAAGAAAAAATAATAGTCACAAAACAAAAGCTAAACAGTTAAAATTAATTAATTAATTACCTCAAGGCGGTCGAGCAGATTATCAGCGACAGAATTGACAAAGGAATCGTCGTCAGAGCGAGGAGTCAGCCACGCAGCTCGATCACGCTGTTCAATGTTATTTCATTCAACATATAAATGCACAGACATTATCGATAATAATCAAATCAAAGAAAGAAATGGTCTCAACCGAACGCACGCACGCACCTGTACACGTTTGAGATCACGGTCAAAAATCTTCACTTTCGAACTAGCCACGTCGGTGCAAAATGGGCGTACACTAGTAATACTAGTACTCAATGCAAACCTGCGGTTTAATATTGCGGAGGTTATTCTCATTTTTCTAATTTGAGTCTGGTTTCGGTGTCTGGGAGGAGTGGGAGGGAACTCTTTTAATCTTCTCTTCTGTTTCTTTTTTTTCTTTCTTTTCTATTCTTTTCGTTTTGATTAAACGCGAAATGTAAAGTAAATAACGGATCCGAGTAAATAATGAACGCCTAGAGTTGGACGGCTAGCTTATTGTCCGTTTGGTTCACTTGAAATGTTCTGGGTTGGACTTATTAGAAAGGGGCTTGAATTAAACATTTTGAAGTGTATACTAACAATTAACAAACAAAATTTGATTCAAATAAGTGCTATATTCATTTTGCCACGGGAGTTGTTATTCTAAAACTTCTTGTTACCTCCCTATGGAAAATGGTAAATGGACAAGCTTATCCTTTCGGAGTTTGAAATAAAATATTAACAAAGGAGCTCTTATTCTCTCATCTCTCCCTCTCTTTATCATTAATCTTTTTCAAAAGTTTACTACTTGTGGATGATCAATATCAATAATCAATGTGTACAGCAAATCATCAGTTAACCACACTAAATTTAATTTATTTTAACTTTTCACATATTATTATTTAAAATTTTATGAAAAATATGAACTCTAATTAGTGGGACCTGTCTACCGTAGGTCCCAATCCACGTCGGAACCTACGACGTGTAGGTCCCAACCTGCGCTGGGACCTACGCCGCCCAGGTCCCAACGAGCATCGCGACCTGCGACGCGTAGGTCCCAAGCCCTCGTTGGGACCTACGCCTCGTAGGTCCTAATCAGATAACCATTTTTTTCAAAAAAAAAATATAGTATACAAAAATTTGAGAATTGATGTGTCAATTTGGAGTTGATGTATGTCGTTCTTCTTTTTTTCCCTGATGATTTGAGAATTAAAATTGTACAGTAATTACCTACAGAGAGACAGAAGGTAGGTGTTAAAAAGTAATAAGGGTAAAGTTGGAAAAAATTTATGATTCAAGGCGGTATCTTGAAAAACAGGGCGGCATTTAACACCCCAGTTTGCGACAAAGCCCCTTATAACGATTTCCAGAAGAAAATTTTTTTTATTAAAACCTAGTTTTGTGATGAACTCCCTTATAAAATTTTCCTTATCGGGAACCCTCTTGTAAATACTGCTTTCCCCTCATTCTCATTCTCATTCACTTTCTTTCTCTCATCAGCTCCAATGGTGGGTGACATATTAAAGAGGAATCTTTAATCAATCTAAGTTGTTGATAAAATATGGTTCTTTGACTTATACTGATTATTAAACTTTATTTGAATTTGTATTATTCACAAAAGCCTTAATTAATAATGATTATTAGCATAATCCCTAAGTTTTCTCTAATTTTGGTCTCTTATCCGATCATGATTGTGGAATTTACAAATGCCTGATAAGCTGCTCTATTGGTGAGGATAATCTATGCTATTATAAAGCCTACGTATAGTCAGATACAAACTCAAATTGGATAATTGTCTAACAATAGTCTACGTATAGTCAGATACCAACTCAAATTGGATAATTTCCGCTAGATAGTAGCCTACGTAATGTCAGATACACACTTTGCTAAATTTATGGTGTGTTTTGATCGACTTTGGAACGATCAAAATTGAAACTGAAATAAACTGAAAAAAAACTAAATTAAACTGAAGCTGAATTGAAAATTGTGAAGGTTTTACTTAACTGAATTGAAAAAAAACTAAAATGAACTGAAAAATTGATTGATTATTAATGCAAGGTACAAAACAAAACAAAATCACATCAAGACACACAAAAAAGTAGACGCGTATGTTGGGAATGGTTGACATTTTTTTTAAAAATCAATCGTGGCCGTTTGTTTTTTGTTGTTGCGTGATTGATGTTGTTGTTGTCATTTGCTTTGGTTGGTGTTGGGCGGGAAAAGAGCAAGAGGGGAAAGGAAGAGATTTGTTTTGTTTGGACCGAAGGCAACGAACGGAAGGAGAGGGAGTTCGGTCCAGAAACAAAACGTACAGCCCAGAAAAAAGGGGGGGTCTGCGCGCAGAGTACTTCGAACTCGAGATCTAGCGGGTAGTTTATGCTTAATGTTGTTGTTAACCATTGGACCGGCAGGCCTGTATGTACTTCACCTTAATTAGTGTTTTGTTCGAAATTTTTAATGAAATAATTAACCGATAAAATTAGTACTACATATATTTAGATGTTTTGACATTTAAAAATAATGTGGGTCTTAGTAATTTTATAATTTTTGATGATTTATCCGTCTCAAGTGATTTTCAACTGAAACTAGTATTGGGTGTACTTGGCCACAATGTTATACATACCTATATATGTACACATACGTTTTACTACTCATTTGAACTCCCAATACTTAATTTAGTATTTTTATTTAAAAATAATAATCGTCAAAAAAATTGATGTCTACACCATTATTAGGAGTGATTAAGATGAACAGGTTCCACCAGAATTCAATCAGGGTGGCGTGTCTGTATAGATTCAATCAGGGTGGCATGTCTGTATAGAGTATAGACCATCTTGCCCTTTCTTTCATGTTTAGTCGAACACAGTACTACTGATTTTTAGATGAATACTCTAACTTTCACCAAAACTTTATAACTCCCGAGTATAAAGAAAATATTACTTTCACTTATCTTTTTTGGAACATATGCTTTTCGTTAAAAGGTCTTTTGGTTTGTACAATATCTCTGCAACCTTTCAACATTGTATGAAAAGGTGTATAGAAAAAAATTAACTCTGAATAGGGAAAAATGTCATTTCATGGTTAAAATGGACATAGTTCTAGGGCATATCATTTCTCATGATGGGAAAAATCTCACCGTAACTTTAGTTCAGTTACACATTTTAGTTTCTTATATTTCTCTTGACAAACTTCAATCAAATTAATTAATGTTAATTTTTCTTTAGCAATTCTTATATCATAACACTAGGTGTATAGTCTATAATATACACCCACAATGGCACATATGTAATAAGAGAAATGCAATTTAAGAGACATCCTGGTACAAAAATAAAATAAATTAGGGTATTGTGGGGATATCACGCTGCCACTATATAATGCCAAACCACCCTAACTCATTTCATATCTCAACAACCCCTATCTCTCTCCTCCGCCGATGCCAAACACCACGACCATTGTGGCCACCTTGTCGGGCCCAAAAAAACGCCGGGAACACCACATCCATTAGCTACATAACATAAGTACGCATTAATCTGAAGAATTTTATGCAAAATAAGGTATTTTGAACCATCAATCTTAAATTGTATACATATGGAAATGTTTAGCACAATTTTCTCAAAAATTATGTAAGTGACTTTCTAATTCTGATTAATATAATGTTTTTGTTATTTTTGTTGAAAAATCAAATTTTTTTTTGATGTAATTCATTTGATTTTATAAAAATTTCATTGACATTACAAAGGGTTTCTTTTATTTGGAATAGAATGCTTTTTTTTTCATGATGATATGAATCAAAAACTTCCTGAAAATGCAATTTTTTATAATGCATAAAAGTAATTTTATTGTGACTCCAAATGCATTTTTTTAGATATCTGAAAAAAAAAATGAAAAGTACATTTTCTTATGAACCTAAATGAATTTTCATGTGACTTTGAATGCATTTTTTCTAGAGATCTTGGAAAAAAAGAAAATGCATTTTGTTATGAACCTAAATGGATTGTCTTTTAACTCAAAATGTATTTTTATAAACCTCATTGAATTTTCTTTTAGATCCAAAATGCATTTTTCTATGAATCTAAATGATTTTTTGTGGATTAAAATGAATTTTTATTCATTAATAGTGAAAGTAGTAATCGGTGTCGGCGGTGTGCGCTAGCGAAAATCGTTGGCGGTCGTCGGACAATTTGTAGGGTGAAGGCTTGAAGTGGTGGTAAACTAGTGGTGTGTTAGTTTGCAAAGGGGAAAATTAGTAGGAGAGAGAAAAAAGGTGCAAAAGAGGAGTGGTGGGTGTAGGCCACCGATCCGGTCGGCTAGTTTGGATGGGAAGAAAACAGTTGATAGTAGATTGTATTGAAATTAAAATCCATTTTATTTAATTTGGTAATGAATTTTTTTGGCGGATGTACAATTAAAAGTGTACGCCTAGGTGTATGATATAATTTATCTAAGAGACTTAAGTTTTGTTTTAGAATTACATATTCAATCCAGTTAAACTAAAACTACATAACATACTTATAATAAACAAATTGAAAAGTTTTAGATCATTTTTAATTCAAAACAGCTTACTTCAATTCAATTTAAACTAAATTATCTATGTACAATAATTAAGTTCCCGTTATTTTGCTTTTTTTTTCCAATTTAATTCACTTTAAGCCAAAAGAAAATTACTTCATGAATTGTTTCAACTGTTGAATTTTCATCACAGCCTCACAGGTTAGTCCAAGTTTCTAACGATTTTTCATTGCAAGCACATAGAGGTTCTCATACAGGTACTAAGTGGGTCATTATGAAAATAGTCTCCCGATTTGAATCAAAATCGGAGTAAGATTTCGTAAATCAGGCTCCTTAATTACCTCATCTAAGATGGAACCCCGTTGTTGTTGTTGGCTCACAGGTTAGTCCAAGTTTCCAACAAACGGTACATGCTGTTGTTGGCTCACAGGTTAGTCCAAGTTTCCAACAAACGGTACAAATCTTACATGTAGATTGTAGAGTACTACTGCCGTTACTGGTACCAAAATAAGTACTAACGTGTTTACCAAAATAACAAAAAGACTAGTCTAACGTGTCATTACTGCCGTTACTGGTACTGTGTCCGTGCACGTGCACTGTTGTCAATTCATTACTACCGTTACTGGTACCGGTTTACTGAGTTACTGACTGGACTTACTCAGTCAGTCATTCAGTCATTCAGTCAGTCAGTTTCAGTACTCAGTTATATTAAAGACACAAAATAAAAAAAAAGAAAAAACAAAACCTCATTAAAAAAAATAAAAAAATATCTCCAATCTACCTTCCTTCCTGCTCGCTTACCTTCCTCACTCACGGCCTCCACATCTCTTTGTCATAGCAGAACCACAAAAAAGTAAAAGAAAAAGAAAAAGAAAATTACTCATCGGTTTATGCTTGAAAATCAATTGGGTTGCTTGCAAATGGAAGGGATTGTCATCTGGAGAAGACCTCAAGGAAAGGTACGTACAAGCCTACAAGGTATATTTTCTATTTTTAGTTTTATTTTTGTGCTCACTAAATCAAGTTTTTGAGCAATCCGTCAATCTGATCATGAGCAGTTTGTTTATATCAAACTGTATACCTTAGAGTTTGCAAATTTGGGTTATTGAAGCAATTATGAATAAGTAACAGAATAAGGAAAATTTAGACCAGAATGAATAAATGCTAATAAAATGCCAAAGCAATATTGAAAGAAGATTTGCCAATGATAAATTGTATGTAATTGTATGATCTTACAATTATGAAGCCAAGCCTATTGTCACTGCCTATTGTCACTTATCTAAGTCTACGCCACATCCAATGACTAGCCCATGCCCCTTCTCCAAGGTTGGTTGTTTCGGGCACTAAGAACACTATAATTGCTAAAACTAGTACATCAAAAGCAAGGTATGGGAAAAAGATGTATTGGTGGAATCGACACAACAAATTTAGGGACAATAAAGCTGTGATCAAACCTTGTAGGGGTACCATAAGCGTTCCAAGAAGTGCACCGGCTACCTTAGATTCTTGTGGGAAAGATGAGTGTAGCCATATTGATGGGGCCGTTAGGCTTGCGTAGGCCGCCACATGTGTGCCACCGGCTATGAGAAAGGAAGTCGAGGAAGAGAAGTACTCAAACTTGTGTGAGTGAGTCAGGAAATATTTCCCAAGGACAACCTGCATGAAGTGTAAGTATAAAATGTTAGTTAAAACTTTTAGTAAACACTTTACAATTTCTAATAAAGTGTGAGTGAACTTACATCCGTCACTATTTTTGCTGCAAAGATGAGCAACACTTTTCTTCTCTTGAACACTTTCGTGAATATGATAGATAGGATGCAAGACACTAGGGCAATCAAAGAGATAACAAGAGAAGGCAAGTAGGGAGCAAATGCGGGTGGTAGTTTCGGAAATGTTGATAAAAACACTAAAGGGCTATAAAATTCTATACTATTTACCGGTGAAAGAAGGGGTACAAAGCCTGAAATTATAGTTATTATGAGAAATGGTAGGCTTTTTCGAGTGAAGATGCTAGTGTATGATATTCGGATCTCTTCTTGTGATTTTGGTGGTTCAATCAAGAGAAGAGAGATGAAACAAGAAGAGGTAAACCAAGTATCACTCTCCAACCCCAAGTAGGGTTTTTGGAGATGATGATTGTGACTACAAATGCTATAGGAGCCCCTAAAAGCATTGCAATGTCAAACAACTTTGTACAAAATTTGGGTGCAAATTTGGGAACCACCTATTGTGAAAAAAACAATAAGTAAATGATTAGTCTACAATAAAAATAATAGATAATAAATACAATGATAAGGGTACACTAGTTTTGAATGTTTGTTGACACTTTTTTTTTGTTTTTTTGTTTTTGACACTTAATTGCTTATTGAAAAGTTTCATTGCCAGCTTAGAATAGCTTAGAATAGCTTAGAATTGCATCAGGGAATATTTGTGAAGAAAAGGCATTAATATTAGCCCAACTAAGTATGCTTCTCTTGTAATGCATCAGGACGTGAAAGTTAATGTTATGACTAGCTTTGAAATAAATAAGAATCGTAATAAATAAAAAAAAGCTAGTGATGAGATACCAAGCTATGTAACTGAAAACAGAAAAGACTTTTTCAGTGAATATATGTATTCAGTTTTCATGATATAATACTTGAGATGGGTGAGTAATGCAAATATTTATAGTGTATAGCGACACATTTTTTAAACCACACAACATGTCCAACTTAATGAAACAAGAAATACCATATTACTGCAAATCCTTCAAAGTGGCGAGGGGGCAGAAGGTGCTATGGCCCTCTGGCCTCTGTAGAAGTTTTACAAGTATCTAATATAGTCTTTCTTTCTTTGTTACTCTCTCTTAACTTTCCTAAGCAGAATCAACTATTAACAAGTGGGTCCACATGTCTCTTTAGTTTGGTCCACTCAAAGCCTTTGCGATTCAACTTAAAAAGAATAAAAAAAAATCCTGCTCTCTCTTTCCGTTTCCCAACACATCTTCTCACATGCTTTTCCTACTCTCTCTTTCCGTTTCCTAACACATCTTCTCACATGCTTTTCCTATTCCTCTCAATCAGAGTCTCTAAATTTTTTGCTCTTTCTTCCCTTTTCCGTAATAAAACGTGGAATTTTGTTAACAAAAGTGTATGTGGAATTTTGTTAACAGAAAATGGTATCTGCGGGCACACGAAAACTAGAATTTCTTCTTTCTTTTTTATTAGAAATAAGATTCATTCATGTTGATGTGCCTGTGGCGTGCTTATTTTAAAGATTTTGCAAGCTATCTTATATCATTGATTGATGAAGAAGTGGTGTTATGGGAGAAATTACCTGCCATGTTAATCCTACCCCTATAATTTGAGTGAAATAAGCACAAATGAGTATAGGGGTACTAGGGAACCAGGTTGTGATGGCACCACCAATGATCATGAGGAGGCTTCCAATTGCTAGAATGCGTTTCTTCTGTAGTTTGATGCATGCAACATTTGCAACTGCGATGGAGATTAGTGTTGATAGATTTGCCAAAGCAATCACTGCCTGGAGTTTGTGGCTGTAGAAGTCACAATAATTGTCTGTTTCTGCAAAAGTCTTTTGCAGAAAAAGACTATGAGATACTTTGTTGAGAAAAGTATCCATACTTAAAACCAATCCTGCATGTTAACATAAGGTTTAGCAACACAATTAAAAGACAGTATTAAAAAAAACATATTTGTTGAACTTCATCTTAGAAGAATGATTCTGTAGTGTAGGATCTTTTAAAAAAAAATATGTAAGAATTGACTGAAAACAAGACTACTACTTCCATTTAAAGAATAAGCCGCTGTATGAAGACAAGACTCTTACTTTCTTTTAAATTAGTGAATGTATATGCTCAAGCTGTAACTACACTTGGACTTGGGCTAATAGGCCCAAGTATGGAGGCTAGGGTTTTAAATAATCATGAGAAAACACATAGGGATGGCCTTTATAAATATTTCTAAACCAACTAGTGTTAATCTTCTAATGTTTAAATTTGTGGTGAAAGGGTAACCCAGGGAGAAAAGGTCTCGCAGCTGCATAGCGATGTTTAGAAATTTTGGTGCGCTACTGGTTTTGAGGTTACATCCTCTACGTTTACAGATTCTATTATGATACTAGTTTTGAGGATACATTCTCTACGTGTACGGATTCTACTATGATACTTGTTTTGAGGATACATTACATCCACACTAAGGCAGACACATTATGTTTCTTGGAAGGCATATGTTTATCCCCCAATATTGTTACAACAATAGTGCAATAGGAAGAGTGAGCAGATAATGTTGTGACAATAGCGCTATTGACACCTTGGACTAGCTTCTTTATCCGCGTTCGTCTAAAATTTGGGAACCCTTGCTCATTGAACACCACTCCCGGACTATATATGTTAATGGACCCTATTCACTTTATTTTCTCCACTTTATTTTCCCCATATCTATTTAGTGTAGGGGGAGGTGCGGAGGGTCTACAAAGTATTATTATTTTCATTTTTCCTGCCATTTTTCTCCAAAGGAAATATGCCATTTTGGATGCCTGATGTAATATCAAATTAGTACCCATTCTTTTTAATATACTAAAAAAGGTACCCAAAACCTTTCACATGGTACCATTTTGGGTACTTGTGGCGACGCTAATTTTCTCAGTTAGTTTTGCATACGTGTAACACTAGTTGGTTAAGGTTGTTTGAGTGTAGAAAAACTAATAATGAAATTACTATATTGCTGCTGTAATTATTTTTCCCTCTTTTAATCTTCAATGGCCATTTCACTATCATCTTCTATCTCACCAATATGCCCATCAACCAGCATTATACTCTCTCTCCTCTATGCCCAAACCCCCCAATCCCCGCCACCAACAATTAATAGCACCACCTCACCCTTTATTTTCTCCAATCATCGGCCATAACGTGGCGTCCCACCACCCCCTAAACCCACCCACTACCCATTATCCGAAACCCACCTGTCCCATCGAGCCACCATCCAAAACCGAACCACCGACCACCCGAATTGCAAAAGTGAACCCAGAACCAAAATCCCCGAACCCCAAAACAGAATCCACCCATATAAAAAACCAGACCACCCTTCACCAACCAATCACCTGAAAACAGGTAACCGACCGAACTATCTGGGTATTGCTAAATTTTTCGAATTGTTGAGAAAAACCCAAGATTTTACCAGTAGAAAGGAAGAAGCAATTGAGTTTGTACTAAGCTTTGGTGTTGAGGTTAATGAGAAGGACATTGGTTTATATGGGTTTTGAGAGATGATTGTGAATTGGCTTTGTTGGGGTTTGAATGGTGTAAGAAATGAGGGTTTGTCAATGAGAGGTTGTTGGTTTGATTGTTTGGGTTTTGGCCTTTTGGGTACTCATCAGAAGTTTGACATTGCTTTCTCTTTGATTCGTGATTTACATAGTTTGGTTATAGTCTTGATACTATACATGCTTTGCTTGCCATCATTGATAGGCAATTTTATAATTTTAAATTCATTGTCTCCATTTATTGATTTTTTTATTGGAATACCAACCAATCAGGAAATGGTGTTGGGCGGCATGGTGGAGGTAGGAGAGAGCGTGGAGTAGATGGCTTTGGTTTTGAGGGTTGTGGAGTTCATCGTCAGAATCACTTGCATTGGTTGCTGCCACGATCACCAGGTGCGGTTGACTCGCTATCATTTGTTATTATCATTACTATCATATGTTATTTATTATTGGAGTTGTTGGCTATATCCTGTGTGCCCTAGCTTTTGTTATCTTGGGTGCCTTGCTGCGGTCTTTATAGATGCCTTGAAATTTTTCCAGTGTCTTTTTTGAAAAAAGAAGTTTGAATAACTTATATTGGGGCAAATTTACTCATGCTAGTTTACCCAGTTTACCGTGAATAAAGGAAGCCCCCAAGTTTCTCTGTTAGCTGTCCAGCCTCCATCCTCTCTATTTCTCAGATAACACCATATTAGCCTCTAAACTCTCTCTCTCTCTCCCTCTCCCTCTTACTAGAGTGATTCAGTCCAAGATCATCCACCTCACGTCCTGACCCCGATGGCGAAGGCGACACTTCCCTTACTCTCACTAGCTAGGCAGTGGCTCATTTCTCGTCTCGGTCTTCACTTGACTACGCCTTTTCAGCCGCCTTCTCCCCCCCTTCTCTCATTGGCTCCTCTTAGTCTTCCGCGGTAGTATGCCTTTTGCCCCCACTCATCTTTTTTATTTTCTTGGGAGGTCGAAGGACAAGTGATTTTTTTTTTAATACCTTTTAAGTCAGTTAGTTGGTGATCAGTAAATAGCTAGAGCTTATGTAATTTTGGAAATAGCTTGAGACCCTTTTGAAGACAACGTTTGACAAATTTCAATATCAAGCATCACAAGTGATATTGATTTGGATTACATGTTTTGATTTTACTCTTCGTACTATGTAATATATGGAGTTGCTCGGCAAAGAAAGTCATCTTCTTAGTAAGTTTGTCGATTTGAAAAGGTCCTTTTAAAATTTTGGGTAGTCAGGTACCCGACCAGGGAATTTCGGGTACCCACTTGCGTAAAGAGATGCATGGGGGAGAGAGAAGGTTGTAAGAAAGATAACTTGATAGGTGTTCAGTAACAAGATATAGTGGTAGAGGCAAGAAGGCTGGAAATTATGGTGGTCATCTATGTAGTCAGACTCGCCTAGAAGTATCCAATATTATACAGGATACGGGATCGGAGGGTCCGACACTTAAACATTGAAAGTTTGGGATACGGGGATATGGTCCAACAAGTCTTGACCAAAATTCAGACATGATACAATATGTTCAATGACTTGGGAGTTGGGATAAATACTTTCTTTTCTTCTTTACTGAAGTTTGTCGTATTGCAAGTGGAGCACATGGAAAAATAAGAAATTTTAAGGAAAAAAAAGAACCAAATGCTTTAAGTGGGTCAAATGGAAAAGTAAGGCTGCGTACATCAGGCTCCCTCAGTACCCTGTCTTAGATGGGATTTACTGGGACTGTTGTTGTAAATGGAAAAGTAAGAAAACTGCCAGTGCATTAAATCACGAATTGTACAGAAACAATTAGATAAGGGAACGAATCTTGATCCATTCTTATATTATAACACTAAGCGTATACTGTAAACTGTACACCTTAATGGCATATTCGTAATAAGAAGCAAAAGAAAAGACATACTGGTCAGAATTTGTCTAACCACGGGTATTTTCGGAAATTCAACCTACCACCTAGAAATACCCCGAAAATACCCATTTCAGTTCGTTTTCGCAAAAATATCCATCTCCATCGCTGGAAATGCATGTCTCCTCTCTGTCTTTCCCCACCCCAGCCCTTCTTGGAGCCATCGTTGAAACTCTTGCCGAACACGTCGTTGGAAATAATTTACCGGAAAATCCCTAATCTGAGCAAGATTTTGCTACAGAGGAGTGTTACTTGCCAGAAAATAAAATTTTGATCGCGTTTTAAAGATTTTCAAGTAATAAGGAAACTATAATAACACAAAATTTCCTATTTCATCATCATTTTCTGGAAAATCTGAACTTTCAAATATGATTGCAAATGGTTCAAACTGTAAAAAGGTAACTATAATATATAAAATTTCCTATTTCATCATCATTTTTATTTGGTTCAAACGTTGAAAAAAATGGCTCGTACATAAAACTTCAACCACCTATTACTTGAAAAGATCATCGACTTTTCAATGACTAATCATCAATTTTTTTTAAATAGTTCCTCCGTTCTTGATAAAAAGAAATGTAATTGTTTTACTTGTAATGCATTGGTCTAGTTGTAAAAATTCATTGGTGTATTGATAAAAATGCTATTTTTGAAAATCACAGTTTTTAGTCTATTTGAAAAATGTATGGCTTAGGGTCTGTTCGGTATTGTGCTCATTGCGTGTTTTTCGTTGCCAAATGAAAAGTAAAAACCGAAACGCGTTCGGTGTATTGGTTGCCAATTAAAGATTTTACTGCATTTTTTGAAACTGGGCAAGGTTTTTAGAAATCAACAAAAAGACGTTTTCAAAGCCAAATTTCAGTTTCTACATTTTTCCTTATCATATGTTCACAGTCTTCACACTGCTCCACCTCTTTTTCTATTAGAATCTGGCTATATCTTATCCCTTCATAAGATTAGTGGACTTCATCATCTTCTTCCTCCCTCTTATTTATTTCTCTTATTATCATTTTTTTTTCTCTTTTAACATTTGTCCAATATGTATGAAGATTTTTCCCATGAAATATGTCCCCGAACAAAAAAAACACATTACCGCAGCCCCGTTACTCAAGCGCCTTCGACGGAGACAGTAATCTCGACACTATGCTTGGAGGCCAGCAACAATGGAAACGGTTCGGTCGACATTAACCGAAATTAGATAAAGGCTGAAAGTTTTACACTTGCAATTAGATGAATTTGATCAAAGTTTACCCCTTTGGTGGATACCTGATCACTGTTATGTTTTCTGGGTGTGGTTGTATTTTCTGTGGATCTTGAAATGAGGATTCATGGGTTTTGATGGTTTTCTTTGACTTTTGCTCCTTGTTTTGGCTATTAGAGGATTCTGGGTGGTAAATCCGGTGATGGACAAAAGGAGAAGGGTAATCTACTATGGCTATCAACCTGTCAGTCAATATAGGTGGGAGAATGTATGGTGTTTTCAGTAGTAGTTACGGAGTACTTGTTAGTAATAAAATTTGACGAGTAGTGTACTTCCGCTTTATTTTTATTTATTTTTTTCAACTTTTGTTAGACCTCATTTTCAGCTCGCCAGCTTTTAGAATTTTACAAACTTAAAACTAGAAATGGTCCCGAACATGCCCTTAGTTAAGAAAATTCATTTGTGATTCATAATGCATATCTTTATATGCATTCATTTAATGTAAAAAATGCCTTTTTCTCTCGAACAAAATGCATTTGTGTATCGATTAAATGCATCAACTTTTTGAAAAATAGATTATTAGGTCTCTTTGAAAAATGTGTTTGTTTGATTTAAAATATGCATTTATGTCATGGAGAAAAGCATCAGTTTCTTAAAAAAATGCAAAAGTTTTTGAAAAAAAATTAAAATTGTCAATTTGAGAAATGCATTCGGTTGAATAAAGAAATGCATTGCCTCTCAAAAGTGTCATCTTGAGCGGACGAAGGTGCTCTGATGAGTATGTGGCATGGGAAGGAGTGGCCAAGGGTAACAAAATAACCGATGGTGTGCAGAAGACTTAGAATGGCAGTGAATGGTGGTACGATGATCAAAGACCATGGGAGGAAGAGGATCTGAAATGCATTTTTATTATTTTTGAATGAATTTTTTTATGTGGGTGTATAGTTAATGGTGTACACCTAGGTGTACCATATAATTTTCCATTCTCGATTAGCTTTTGTGTATTGTAATTTGGCCCCACCACCCTTTTTGACTTTTTCATTGCGATTCCTATTTATTTATCAACTTATTCCCTTCCTCCCCTCTCCCTCTTTCTCTACTGATGTTCTCTGCCTCCCGGCCGCCACCACCGCTCCAGTCAGCACACCAGCAATTAATGTGGTCATTAGAAGTACCATATCATGGTCGCC
>ONZK01004537.1:20167-36153 GCA_900322385.1 Pharnaceum exiguum | reverse complement strand
ATAGTTGGTGGCGACTCCGTTCATTAGCATCCGCATTCCAACACCCAACGGGTAGGGAAACGGGTTTACCGAAGATGGAACATTCCTAGTAGGGAAACAAGGGTGATTCCTCTCCCGGAAGGATTCCTAGGGCCCATGTACCTACACAACCCTAAAGGCGAGAAGGCGTATGCGAAACAGTTACAACAAAGGAAGCTGAGAAGGGAGTTAGCGAAGCAGGCGAAAGCTGCTGTAGGAACAACAACACCTTTTGTTGAAGGTTCTCAAGGGGGTCAGTATGGACACGGTGGTGTGCATGTACAACCAATACAAGGCTTTGCTGGATCATGTGGAAGGTTGTTTGCTGACGGAACAAGGACAGGAAATGTTGCTCAGTTTGGGTATGGTGCTCAGGTTGGCGCATGTGATGTTGCCAGAGGTTTTGACGAAAGGAACCACTACTAGGGCAAAGGTGTTCGTGACAGTGACAACCTCAACGATAGCATGATAAAATCGTTTTTTTTCCGGGGTACAAGAACCTGAACTGGAACCATATGTGCCCAGAATGGTATCTCAACAAACAGAGGCACATGCATTACCGGATTTACAGTTCATTGACTCTCATTTAGATCTTTATGACAATTCTGCAACAATCTTAAAAGCAGATCAACAACAATTGACTCTTATGACTGGGATGTTGTACGAAACCTGCATACGTGGGCCGGATCCAGAATCTTATAAGAAGGCAGGAGGTGATGATGTTCAGTTGGAGGAGGTGCATGAACAAGAGTTTGAGGATGACGGCCAGGACTCACAAACTGATGACCAGGACGACGACTGTGATGACGCTGATCATGACGAGGCCAATCAGGAGAGTGACCTTGACCATAAGGGAGCTGGAGACAATGCAGAACACCCTGTCAAAGAAGGGAATCGAAAGGATGGGGGCAATATACATTCTGCTATCACTGCTTGATTCAACAATAAAGAGTTTGAATTCAGCTATGTTTCTGACAATTCCGAAACAAGTGATTCCTCCTGTGGTGTTTGTGACTTTGAAGCGACCCCCGTACGAAATGTGATGAAATCCCGTGAGAAGGTAGTGATGAAGGACATGGATGCTTTGAAAGATCCTGACCGGAGTACACGTACTGTGAGGAGGATGAAAAGGTCGGACTTGACACCGGATGTGGAGAACTTGGAACAAAATATGTGTGGCTATGAAAAGAAAAGAAGAAAGCGGAGGAAGAGTAGCCGAAAAAAGAAAGGACAGGAAGCTAAAAAGGGATCTAAAGAGGTCATTATTGTGGAGGCATAGATTAAAGATAAGAACATAGACAAGTATGAAGCTATCTAATGTTGTTTGTGTCATTTATTTGATGGTTGTATTGGCTAACAACATTTTTGCTTGCAATTGAAGTCGCAGTAAGCGTTTAAAGATGTTGCCGGGATTCCAAACTTATGTGTCAACAAGGCTAACATGAGGAATTGCTTTGAAGTTAATGAGTGGATAGATGGCATGGTAAGCGTTGTAATTAAATTTTTCTTGTGATACAAATCAACTTCATGTTAACTATTTACTTGATTTAATGTAGTTAGTTGATGTGTTTGCCTATTTCATAAACAATGATTGAAAATTTGGCTGGAAGGTTCTGTTTGTCATGCCGTGTTGCTGTGAGTATAGAAAAATACTTTCAAAGTTGTTAGGGTTCTCATTATGTAGTATACATATGATGACATTAACCGACTTATGACGACACCTTCTGTGTAGTGGGTCGCATCGCAAGTCCATGAGAATGACTTCTTGACTACCATTGACAATGATCAATTGCACAAACATTTTATCAATGGGCATGATGTAGATTCACTTTCCATGTAAGAGGCAACATTGGTAAGCTATTATATGAACGCAAGTATTTGTGTACGAGGGTATAAGGCCAACAAATTTAATAAGTTCACGTCAACGTTGCAGATCTTTGTTCCGATGTGTGATGATAAACATTAGTGGATTTACGCTTTGGAAATTGACAATGAAGTTGCTTGGTTGTTGGACTCTTTGTGGGAAAATAAAGATGGTGACCATAAATTTGACTCCATTATCCATACCGGTTACCGATTGAAGCTGGTACATGTTCCAATATATCTTCTTCTTTTTTCACACCTGCTGTCCTCTTTGTTTAGTCCAATTATTTTCACTCAATGTTGGTAAACATACAAACCTGTGACATAGCAGATCAGCAGTTTTGGTCCACTCATATGTTGTTGTGGGCTACAAAATATCAAGTTAGTCTATAAGACAACAGATCTAGTGACCATTTGAGTCATGTAGCGAAAATATACTGAGGAGAGTATATAGCAAGTTATGTGGCGACAACCCCAGCTGTCGTTGAACACAGATCTACATTGAAGTTGTACGTTTATTTCATGAAAAGAAAAGGATACATTTATGATTATAAAAGCGTACATACACCATTCACAGATCTGAATTGTATAATGGTCAATTTCGAACAATGGAAATCTCTTCTGTTCCCCAACACCATTCACAACATACGACATCCAAAATTGATGCTCGATCAGGTTCCATTAGTGTTCCTATTGCCATAGTCACCAGCATATCACCAAAAAATTACATGCTGGCTTCTCCGCCATGCTAGTCTCCTACCTATATTATACATAAACTTCACACAATTGCTGAATGTTACTCCTAAAGACACATACCTTCCAAGCAGGAGTTGTAAGAACCAACACCATGAAATGCTCAACACCCCCATTTCATACACCAAATAGGACTTTACATACCCGTTAACTACCAACACCAAAAGGAAAACGGACTTATAAAAATGTATAACCCAATAGAAGTATGTAGCTTTGTCGTTCAAGCCTTCACTTCTATTGATCCATTCGCGAAGTATTCGCTTCCATCGTTTTTTTATGAATGTTTGTGGTACATAATAAAACCTTTTCTTTATTTTTTTGTTACTTTGTGTTTGGCTTTTTCTGAGCAATGGACATTCCCGTATGGGTTTGGCAAAAGGTGTCGTTTTCATTTTGTTTTTCTTTGTTGAAGTATGAATATTGGTTGTGCTTTATACAAACAAGCGGTGTACATACGCTTTTATAATGATGATACATTTGACTAATGTCATTTAGAGCCATACTTGGAATCTGGGCCATTAAATACTCCCCAACCGTTTGTTCTTATCTTGGTAATTTCCAAGGTTGACTGGTATCTAGTAAAGGTTGGATTGATGGACGGACGATTTTGCTTTTTGTATCGTCTCACAAAATGTTCGCTACGTAGGACATATTTTTACCACGGAAATGCAGCAATTCTTGGAATATGGGCCCATTAAATGACATTACTCCCCAATTTCGAATGTTAATCGTTATTTTTCTTATCTTCGTTATTTTCCAAGAGACGATATTATCGTCTCACACAATTTTCGCTACATAGGACACATTCTCACCACATAAGTGTAACTCTTACAAACAATTTCATGTCATTCACGAAACACCACACAACATATTCAAACAACAAAAACATTTATTGTCCCAATTTTTTACCAAAACATAATTGTCGCTACATACGACATATCTCACCATAATAATGTTTATTTACCAAAACCGTACTACGATTTAATTATGACATCCATAGTTCTCTATTTTACCTCCTATTTTTATTTACGAAAAATGTTACAATGCAAGTGTCGTTATGGAACCGCAACCGTTAGGAATGTTTGTAAATGGATGGTGAATTCCTCCTCACAAAATTATCGCTACTCTATGCATCTTATTGCAATGTGCACTCACATACGAATGCATATGCAATGAACCTTTGCTTCGTACGTGAGAATAAAAAAGATTTCTTATGTGTTCAATGGTTCCCTTTGTGCTCACAGAACTTTCGCTACAGTTAGTTAACCTTAGCAGCGGGATGTAAATATTACCCAACAAGCTGTGGAGTTTTGCTTTCAAAGAACAAATAATTATATAATGTTTGTAACTTGACGGTGAATGTCTTCTCACAAAATATTCGCTACACAGTGCATCTTTTTTGCAATGTGCAATAACATACGACTGCATATGCAATTAAACTTTGCTTCGTACGTGAGAATAAAAAATTATTCTTATATGTTCAATGGTTCAGTTTGTGCTCACAGAACTATTATAAATTTTGCTAATTAATATTTATACTAAATATATTAAAATGGATGTCTATGTATAAAGAAGAAAATATTATTACTTTTGATAATTTTTGTAATTTTTTTGATTGCTTTTTCGTAAATATAACTGATTTGAACAACAAAATATTGATATGGAAAGGGGGGCCATGTGGCGCCCCCTTATTTGATGCCTCTGACAAATTCAGAGGAACATAGTTTCCGTTCCCCCTTATTTTTTCCTTCAAAGATGTTGCAAAAGGACGAGTGTCGTCCTAAAAGATGAGAAAACACATGGTAATGGCTGTATGGGACATCTTTTATTTGTAATATGTAGGAAAAAAAAATTAAAACTCTATATCATTTGCTGAGGAAAAAAATTGCAGGAATAATTTTTAAAATTTTTGTAAAGGCAAGATAAAATATAAACTCTATGTAGTATGCTGAGGATAGCGTGGACGGTTTTTTTTTCTTTTTTGGATAAGGATATGTTGGCCGTGATTTAGAAGAAATAGGAGCCTCTACGCACATGAGTTACCCACAGCAGTTACACACGTTTTATATAAATTCAGGAACTCTTTTCCTGAATACGCCAAAAACAAATCGGAAAAAACACATATATCCTGTAAACAAAGAAAACTCTGTAGTTCAATGGAGAACACGATAATTGATCAGTTTGGTGAGGAGACTTTCCAAGATCTGAACAATGGAACAGTGAAGGTGGATAAGTGTGATGATCACTATTATTGTCCATTCTGTATGGGTGATGAGGGGTTTGATCTCAATGGTTTTATGAATCACGCTCAGAGTATGGGGTTAAATGTATCATTTACCATGGGTGATAGGGGTAGACATCAAGCACTCTTTGCATTTATGCATGATAAATTCCCAGACTTTGAAACAACTGATTCTGCAACGTCGAGGGGTATAAGTTTTATGGCCAAAGCAGTTTTTATTTGGCCATGTGTTGGCTTAGTTTGGTCCAAAAAAAACTCTCTCAAGACTAGGGCAGCGGTGCAAGATTGGCTTGATAAAAATGGCATTCGTGCTATCAACATCAATGCATTACGTACACCAGTTCATGGGTGTTTTGTAACTATTGTTGAATTTGGTACAGACTGGAAGGGTTTTATGCATGCTTTACAATTTGACAAGGATTGGGGAGTTGAAGGGAAAGGTAAGAGTGGATGGATGGACGACAATATGTATGGTGATCAAGTCATAGAGTATGGATGGATTACTAAAGAAGAGGACTATCACCAGGTGAACAATCTGGGTGATTATCTTCGTCAATCAACTTTGCGTAGCATGGATGATATAGTTGACGAAAGAGAGAATATGACGAAAGAGTTGGAATACGATGTTGAGTTGCTTGGTCAGAAGATACGGAGCTTCCGCGTTAACATCTAGGTATGTTTGAACTCTTTCATATATTGCTTACTAATATATATACTACTGAATTGTAGGACAAATTTTATATGTAACAAATATTGCTTCAATTTCAATGCAATTGATTTCAGGGAGCATACCACGGTTAGATCCATGCCTGACTATGTACTGAAGATGAATAGAAAGACTTGTACTATCGATCATACTTATTTTGGCTTTCGGTCGTAGTTTGGATTTCTGTTCCACTTATTATTGTAATATGAGTTTCATAATTGTAATATGGATTTCATAATTGTAATATGGATTTCATATAGATGTCGTTTAGATTTCGTTGAGCATTTAGTGTTGTGTTCAATGTTATTTGTAATTTGTAAGTACAACAACAGACTAGATTGTAGTTAGCTAATTTTTCAGCATGCTGTGTGTGTTACTTTCATACGCGTTGTATACTATGGTTCCTAAGGGACAATTTGTTACATTAACCAGAACCGTGTGTATCTGTTCTTGCCTTCTTGGTAATGTAGAAGGTTGACTTAACGTTATATAGGGTGTGGAACGAACCTATAGTACGACCACGAGAAAGGTTAAATCTGGGGTAGGAAAAAATCTTGGGTAGGACAACGTTGATGGTCAATACTACATTTATAAATGTGACAGTTGGAAGTTGTAATACTAATGGTAACGCACATCTCCTCACATAACTATTGCTACATTGTACAAATGTTTACGGTTTTAATTAGTTTTACACCCTTCTCCTTGTGTCCCATGCCGGTTAATTCAAATACACTTGCAAGTTGTAATAACTAATATGAACGCATGTACTTATTTGTCGGTAGTCGGCCTTCAAGCTTGTTATTAAGGGAAAACAAATGTATTTTCTAAAATTTAAAAATATAAAAGGGAATTCATGTATTAGTGTGACTTATGCCAGACCTTCTGTTCCTACAAATTGAGAATGTGGTGAACTTCACAATGTTGATTTTGTAGAAGAAGAATTTTTGTATCATAAATCCCATCTCACTAGTTTCAGTTGACGGAAAACCTAAAATCCTCCCTAAATGCACTTTTAACTGTCCAATCCTAGATGGCGTTTTTCATGGAGGAATTCCTTTGGAAACTATCTCAGAACTCGTTGGCGAGAGTGGTACTGGGAAAACGCAAATTTGCCTTCAGCTTATGTTATCTGCTCAGCTGCCTTATGAACAAGGGGGTTTACACGGTAGTTCTTTGTACATATCAAGCGAAGGGAAACCTCCGCTGAAACGGTTATCTAAATTGGCTAAGACTTTCCGATCATATAGGATGGCCGCCGGCTCAACGCTTCAAACACCTGACTACGATCCATTAGATTATTGTTATTTCAAAAAGGCTTGGACCGTGGAAGAATTAAATTCAACTGTGGAGGATATGGAAGCGCTTTTGCATGGACGCCTACACACGGATAGACCTATTAGGATTGTCATTGTTGATTCAATAGCATCTGCATTTCGTCAAGAAGTCGGAGCTCATATTGGGGAGTTGGCTAACCGGTAAAAAAAGTTCTTCCATCTGGCAACATTCTTAAGAGGCTTGGCTAGAAGCTACGGGTTCGTTGTTGTCACCACCAACCAAGTGACTGATGTTATTAACAACGCAACTTCTGTCTGGGTAGGCAATATAAATGTCATGGAATGTTCGGGAAGGGTGGTCACTCCATCTCTAGGCTTAGCATGTTCGGACTGCGTGAACATACGAATGTTTATTTCATTATGCAATAATAATTATATTAATAGTAGGAAAATTAGAGTTGTTTTCGCTCCTCACATAGGACAAGCTTCATGCAACTTATCCATACAATGTGATGGTATTACTGGGTTCCTTTAAAGGTAAACCGGTACTACATAATTCACAGAAATAAATTGTTAACTGGCTTTTCTTGCACAATTGTGAACTGCCGTTTCTAAGAAAGATACAGTAGCTTGTGAGAAGGGACGTGTAGCGAAAATATTATTTGACGTTCTACATCAAGATAAACACAATCACTATGACCAACTACATATTAAGCAACTACCTTTTTTTTTGTGACATGGGTAAACTTAATATTAACTGTCTATAAAAACAGACAGAGATACTTCAATAGTTGTCATGTAACTGTGTATGCTGAGCTAGCATGGCTGGACGTCCTTCAAGGATGCGTTCACTTCGGCATCCAAGGGAAACAGGTTGGTCACCAAGTGTTTCAGGTGTAGAGTAGAAGAAAATATATTTGTGGTTGATAACATATGTACTGAAACTTTATTTCATATCAGGTACGGTTGCAAGGCAACGAATTATAAAACAGGCAGAATACAAGGATTTAAAGGACGAAGTGGTTCAGTTGATTCATAGGTTGAGTGAATTTATGAGTGCGTCGGCAAGAATAGACCTTATGAGTGGAGATGGGGAAATTTTCACGCTAAATTACCCTGCTCTGGACAACATTTTAGATATTCATGATGACTACTTAGACACTGAGCGCGACCTCCAACAACTTCAAGAAGCACAACGCGAGGGAGCACAAAATATGTATGAATAATCGTCTTGCTTGTTCGTCTCCTAAAAAAATATGTACTGATTGTCTACTTTCGTCCTTTTTAATCAAAAGTTGAACTGAAAACGGAACATTTGTTTATGTATGCTGCTTGCACATTAATATGAATTCGGATCTTTACTATATAATCTTAGCACCTTAAAGTGATATCACATTTAAAAAACAATATATTGAGCATCATATATTTATTGAAGATATTCGTACCGGATGATTACAAAACATCCCAACAATAATACACAAACATAAGGAATATTGGATTTCGATTACAGTTATACAACCGACTTTTCAACCTTGACCTTAGTACAGACAATTGGACATAACGAAATAATGAAGTCATTGCAATGAAAACCGACTACCCTTCCCTTTTGATACGGCGGAAACTCCTTTCTTGAGCAGCGCTACTTGAACTTGCTTCACGACCATCTATTATTGAACAAATTCTTTTCAAAGGCATTTGACCTCTAAATATTATCCATAGCTTATCCTCTGGAAGAACTTGTTTTAGTCGATTGTATAATATTGGTAACTCATTTTCTAATTCGGCAATACTTTTTTCAATCATCTTCAGATCATGTGCTGCTGCCATACTAACGAAGCTAATATTGTAGGTGATGTGGAATACGGTATGTTTACGAATGACTGGAATGACTGACACTCGTATTTATACCCCAACAACTTAATTCAATGTCAAAACTGAACTACACAAACTAGTATACCACTACTGAATATAAATGGACAAAAACGCAAAAAATTGGATTATGTAGCAAAAATTGTCTGTGATATTGGTCTTGTGTAGAACTTGGATTTCTGACGTGGCAAGATGTACACCGCTACCTATTGACAGTGTTTTGGGGAAGTGGCACATCATTCTGTACCAATTGAATGACCATACGAGGCATTCTGTACCACTTGAATGACCATACGAGGCACTCTGTACCACTTGAATGACCATACGAGGAGAATTTTTGATGGTTTTCCAAACACTTTCGTTGATGGCATAATTGTAGGTGGTAAAAAAAAAAATAATTTTTGTGATACTACCTTATTTTAAGTGATTTCATTATACTGAATAACATTGAATATAGATAATGAAATAGGTTCATGGCGGTAATATCGCTAATTTAGGTAAGGAAAATTTAGGTTCCTTCATAAATCGTCCTTTCCCTCTGAGGAGTTTGGCTTAAATTATTTGTTACCCTTATGTCGTGAAACACCATATGTGCGTAACGTAACATATGTTTGTTTTGGATAAATGTTGAGTCTGTAGGGGAAACTGCGGAATTAAATACGGTTGTTGAATTACATTGAATATATATGGAGGTATCAATGCTTAATTAAGTATGGGTAATTGAGGTTATTTAATACATCGTACGTCCCCCCTGATGAGTGTGGGGTTAACTTTAAAACAGGTGTTATGAAAAGTCAACATCATTCAGGGTAATGTATATATGTGTAGCGAACATGTGGAGAGTGCAGAGATAAAGTGCGATATCAACGGTCGTTGAACTTCAATTAATGTACATGCTGGTATTATGTTATATAAGGTGGTCCTCATTGTTCACATGATGTTCTTTATAACGGGTTATCAGATCTGTCTACAATTAATAGAACCATGTCAAAGGAAGTAGGATTCACAGGTGGATATGCATTGACTGCACAATCAGGTAAATGGTATACTTTATTTGTTTATTTACTTTATCCAAAAGCATATTTTGGGTGTTGTACTGAACATTATACTTTACACGAGTTGTCATTTGTCAACACATACACATATAACGACCCCTAATTTAAAAAGTCTTTCACAATGAGGTAAATGGTATACTTTATTCGTTTTTTTACTTTTTCCGAAAGGCTTTTTTGGGTTTTGTAGTAAATATTATGCTTTCCTTTCGACGAGTTGTCATTTATCAACACAAACACACACATAAAACGACACCGAATTTAAAGGTATGTAAAAAATATAAAACCTGACAACAAGAGTCCACTTTAGTGTCAGGGTACATGCTTATGTACTATTTTCATTTGTCAGATGAGGATGAAATTGGTAGTCCCATGGCAATGACCCCCCAAGCTATGTCCTTTGAGTACGACAACAACAGAGATGAACTAATTAGGTTGGAAGATGAGGTGGAAATTTTACTTGGAAAGGTCCACCAAGAGATTGGAACCAAACAGTTGGCCCTTTTGATTCATGAGGAGGATGACACTCTACCCATCTTGAGTGGTAGATTTGATGACCTAGTGGCGTCGGGTTCATTCTCTAGAGCATACAATATGAACGGAAAATCTCCGTGTTTGACCTCTGCTCGCAAGAAGTCCACCCCTAACAAATCTACATCTCCCTGGACCAAGAAGGGGAAATCACCAAGGGGTACAACTGAAGTTCCTACAAAGAAGAAAGGAAAGGTTAACAAGAAACTGAAGTTAGGTGAAGGGAAATCTAACATGAAACCCATATACGTGGGTTGAAATGTTATAAGCTTTATTAAGACAAGTTGTGATACTTTTGTTAGTTAATCACGATTTGGCCCTACCAACCTAACTAAGAACTTCATCACTATTTGTTGATCAGTATTTGTTGTTGTATTGTGAAGTCTGTAATGATGAACTGATTTTATTCCATGATGTACTATTTTATTCGAATCGCTAGTTTAAAATCCTTTCTTTGTATGAATTATATTTATGGAGATAGTCCAATGAGTTTGGAAAAATATAACGTATGCTGGTGAACACCTCAGGCATTATGTAATTGCATTGACCATGTAGCAAAATATTTGTTAGAGGTTTTTCGCAGATTGTGAGTAATGTCTATATAAATGGGAAAATGTGATGTTGCGATTTGAGACCTCAGCTGACACCACTCAACAAAAGTTATAGGGAAAGGTGCAAAGGATGAAGAGCAAGGAAGGAGGTACTGTATTTATTAGTTCATGTACATAATATATCATTTCAAGTTTTGTTGACAAACAATGTCTCTGCTTTTACTTTGCAGATATAAAAACCACTATAATAGCAAAACAGGCAGAGTTAGAAGCTATTGAAGCGGAAGTCGTTGAACTCTTTCAGAGGTTATTAGAGATGTTAAGTTTCACTGCGGTTGAGGACTTGTGTCATGGTGGATCCAAAATATTTTCCGCTTCATCACCGAAAATGCTAAAGTTGTTCAGCATCTATGAATGTCATGTACTCTGTGAAATGGACAGAGTCTTAACCCAGGCTGAAGGGGACAGATACTATGGGAACCACTCCTCTCCAGATAGTTGCAACATTGAACAGTAGTTGCTGTTGTGAGTTACGGTGTAATGTTATGAAATCAAGCAAGACTTTTGCTAGACTTTGTTGTTATGTTTACAGTTATGTAGTGAAATAAATGACAAGTACAAGTCCAATAAATGTTAAATCTCAGTATAAGTTTGAAATTGGAGTTCAAGTAGAACTTAACTTAGTTATATTCAATTTGGTTCCCAATTAAAGCTTCTGATGTACCAAAAATAACAATAACGAGAGAGATAATTAAGTGTTCACCGGTACATTGCATATATTTACTTGTGTATTATTGTCAAACCAATGAGAAGACTTTGATTCCCAATTTTTGCAGCCCAAGTTTAGTGTTATGGCTATTGGGTAATTATTTACATGTGTACGCGTTGCCTATAAATACGGGTGAGGCAATGCCTGTTTGAGGTACAATTTCGCATACAATACGTTTTAAGGACATGCCATTGTATGATATGTCTCCAGAGGAACATATGAGGAGAGTTGAAAACAATATTGCAGATATTAAACAAGAAATCCAAATCCTTTACCAGCGGCTACTCCGGGTAATGCCAGAACAACAACTGAGGAACTTTTTCCAAACTGATGGGGTTTTGCTAAGTTTTTTCCAAGAAATTCCTACGGGAAGCTCATCCCATGCTAGCTCCATATCAGATCAACGTAATGGACAAAACTAAGGAAATTACGGGAAGCTTTGTTGGTAGTTTAATTATTCAGTAACATTTTCAAATGTTTTCATTATGTTGTAGTACCGTATAAAGTTCTGTAAGTGATGTATTGGATGTGCTTGTTTGGATTAATAAATTAAACTAATATGTTTTAAGTGTTAATCTTGACTGCAAAATTTTTTGAATATCAACTTCGATTAACAGTTTTACACTTGTACATGAAGATCCACTCCGAATGGAAGGAAAATTAATTAAACAAATATTCAAGGTTCACCGCATCTATATGAAAAGCCGATTACACAAACAAAGAACCATCATTTGTTCAACAAAGTGAAATGTAACTAATTAAGTCACATTAAAATGGTTCCATGTTGCAGCTATTAATAGAGGAATCACTAGGATACAATTCTTTGTATTGTTCTTCAAGTAATTGGAGCTCCATCTTTCGTTCTAAGTAGCTGCAAAAAATTTCTTCAATCTCTTCAAGACATAATTCAAGTGAAATGTTCAGATAACTTCTTCGTCACTTCTGTCACTTCTTTTCGGAGTACGCTGTACTCATCTCTTTTGGCTTCCAATGGGGGGTTCGTTTCATCTTTTTACATGAGCCCTATTCAACAATTATACTTAAAATTACACACGCTAAACTGTTGAGGATAAAGAATGAACAAGGTTGAAAACGATATCTTACCTGATTTGTGGGCGATGTGATTATTTTTAACTTCCCCGCGACCTGCCATTTCTACTTTATATTAGTAGTGACATGAACATGTCTTATTTATAGACCTCTGCATATTCTTCATATTAAGGTTTCACCAAGGTAGACATAAAAACAGTTTAAGATAAATTTTAAGTTTCGATGACGTGCTCACAAAATATTTGCTACATAAAACATGATGTCGCTAAGAGCAATGATATTATTTGCGCAACATACAAACATGTACTTTGTTTGTGCTCACATAATTGTTGCTACCAAGACTTATTTTTTTTCCAGCCGGACACATTAAATCTTGAAGTTCTGATCATTTACTTCACCACAGAAGGGTT
Organism: Pharnaceum exiguum; assembly: GCA_900322385.1. NCBI lineage: Eukaryota > Viridiplantae > Streptophyta > Magnoliopsida > Caryophyllales > Molluginaceae > Pharnaceum > Pharnaceum exiguum. The sequence continues at coordinate 23,065 of ONZK01004537.1, read as the reverse complement.
TCAAGAAAATTTGTAACTAAAGGTTTAACTTTCTCCTCACAAAACTTTCACTACAGATAGCCTATTCTTTCTATGAGAAGTAACATTATTGAGTGATTTTCATATAACTCATCTCCCAACGGTTCAATAGAAACCTCACAAAATCTTTGGCCAAAATTTATAAAATTTTCATATTATTATTTTGAAAGGGTTAATGCTTTTTTTGCTCCACTTATTTAGGAGCTAATATTTTGGACCATAACCCTTTCATATAAATAGATGGTTAACGGAAACCCTTTCATATTTATAATGTTCAACTTTGCCTATTCAGTTGTAAAAAAAAGAAATTATAAGTATATTGAAAAGACTCGTACATACCAAAAATAATGTCACTAGGAAAAACGAGACCACTTAATAGAATGAGAGAGTACAAGTAAGGGTGTGTTTTGGTCGGCTGGAAATATATGAACTGAAACTGAACTGAACAGAAAAAAACTGAAAAAAACTGAACTGAACTGAAAAAAACTGAAGAAAACTGAATTTATCTGAAAAACACTGAACGTAGTTATAACCTATAACTATAAATGAAAAAAACTGAAAAACGCTGAACTGAACTGAACTGAAAAAAACTGAACTGAACTGAAAAAAACTGAACTGTAGTACTACCGACGAACAAAACACAGCCTAAGTTACCACTACATGGTTTGTATATAATAAGAAAACGGTCTTGTGAAAAGAATGTTTGTAGTTACAATGTACCCCATTCATTGTAAATATTAGGTTGTAGATCACATAAAATGTTAATAGCAAAAAAACTGAAAGCCGTTATAAAACATAAATATGCTTTGTACAAATATTGTCGTGTCTTTCTACATGTAAGTAAGTCATCATGAGCCAACTCATCAGAAGCCAAAAATTGTATTTCACAACCTTTTTCGTTGTCTTTACAATAACAACAGCATCGCTACCCGTATCATCCCTTCTTTCATGAGCCATCAGAAAACAACCTTTAATTCATCCATGGCAACCACATCAGTAACAAACCTACCCATCATGCAAGATACAACCTCAGCACGCTTTGAATATGCGGACCCCCCCTGAAAATGCTGGCCCTAAGTATAACTACAACACAGTCCAGTTCTTTGTAAGGCAAAACGGTCGCCTCGTAGAAGTACCATCCCCGTGTCTAAGGAAGCTTGTCTTGTACCCAAAAAGTAGAAGCACACGATTTGCTGACCTGTTTTTGAAGTCAAGTACTGGATCTATGGTTCCAGCGACTCTGCCTCAAATAACCGATATGTATCATATTGACGAAGATGTTCGTGCGGCGATTTGGCTATCCATGGATGAGTTAATGAGGTCGAAGTCCCCTTTGCTGTTACCCGAGCGCTGGTGTCATTTATTTGACCCAAAACCGGTTATACCTACCACCGTTGACAACTTCAACCTCTCATCCAAGTCGGGCATAATCGCTCTTAGTTACACCAACACAGTCCGTGTTCACACCCTTAAGGATCAGGATAAGTATTTGATGTTGAAGGTTGGGTCATATGAAAGGCTTAGACCCAAACAGAGGTATACGCAACTGAAAATTAAACCACTGAGTTGGTTGTCGTATCATCCCAGTCCGCACGTTGATTCTGAGACTGAGGTGGAGTCATGGGACTACAACTACATGCGACTGATAAGGCTTGCTACAACATGTCCAGTAGTGCCACCATATACTAGAATCCTTTATTGGAATTGTCGAGGATTAGCCCGGTGTAGTTTTATGGGCAATATTAATCAGCTTCTTAGGGCTTTCAATCCTGCAATGGTGGTCTTGTCAGAAACAAGGGTGCAAACAGTTGAGGCACATAACATCGTTCAAAGTCTCCCATTTGACAAGTACTTGATAATTGATCCATGTGGTTTCATAGGAGGTATTGCAGTATTATGGAAATCGGACAAGGTTTCATTTCAAGATATTAACATTTCTACCGTAGATCTCAGTGGTGTTGTTCAGGTAATTGACATCAAACTTCCACAAAGTTAAGTACATACCATAAATTATTATTACTTGAGCTGAAAAATAGTGTTCAATGTGTGTTTGCAGGGAGCGGTATATAGGTTCCGAGGTTGAATGATGTGTTTGCAGGTTTCCGGTAAATGGGTGCCATGGTTGATCGGACAACAGCAAGGTTCCAATGTGGACTTCAGTTTGATCGATGATTGTTAAGGGTGTGACAACGGCTGGTAGTGAATTAATGGTACTTAATAAAGTTGTTAGGCCTTTGTTTTTGGATACCTTAATAAGTTGTTGTAGGATTTTAGGAATGACATTACAAGGAACATCTTTTAAGCCACAAAAGTGATATGACGACATCCTTCTTTGTAAGAAGGTATACATCAGTTTGTGGTTTTCTTCCAGCAACTCCAACAAGCTTTGAAGTTTTGGTTTTTTGTAAAGTTTGTAAGTGGAAGCTGAAGGTGACCTCACAAAATTTTCGCTACGCTATGCATTTTTACGCTCTGCCCAGTGACATATGAATGCATATGCAATCAACCTTTGCTTCCTACGTATCCATAAAAAAGAATTCTTCTATTTTCAATGGTTCAGTTTGTCCTCACAGATCTATTTCTACGCGTAAGTACTTTTAGCAAGGGGACCAGATAACAACCCAACAACCCTTTGAAGTTTTGCTTTCATAAAACAAATAATTAGGTGTACTCACAAAATTTTCGCTACGCTATGCATTTTTATGCTATGCCCAGTGACATATGAATGCATATGCAATCAACCTTTGCTTCCAACATTTAATATCCATATAATAACCCAAAAACCTTTGCTTTCATACATATGAATGCATATGCAAACGAATAATTGAGGCAACCTTTGTACTGTCACATCAATTGTCAATATCCAGTAACGCCACCTGC
>ONZK01004536.1:0-19708 GCA_900322385.1 Pharnaceum exiguum | reverse complement strand
GAATCGTCGATTTGAAAAAATTTCAAATCGTTGTCGCATCGGTCCTTTTCGATTTGGTTCGACTCCGATGCCATTTTCCACCGACTCGATTCGATTCGGTTTCCAGCGACTCGATTTTGACTCGATTTTCGACTGCAAACCAATCATTGGCCAGCTCTACTACTAGCTATACTTGAAGCAAGGTCAAAAAATTAGTTGGGGGAAGAAAGAGAAATCAATTCAGGATGAAAAAAAGGAGGTACATGTATAACAGATTTTAGAGGGGAATGTTGGACGGAGAATGAGGGTCTGATATGAGAGGGGAAAAGGAGCTCATCGGGGGAAAAATGGGGAGAAAAAGTTTAAAATGGTCAAAAGTATGTTTATACAAAGGTCAACATAATGTAAGTGAGTTCCATACAAAAAAAAATAAGTTAAAGGGATTTTTGTACAAAGTTGGGAAAAATCGGGAGAGTTTTGTTCAATTTGAATTTATAATTATAACGAAAACTGAACTAAATTTTAAAAAAAAAACTGAAAGATGCTGAATTGAACTGAAAAAAAATTGAACTGAACTGAATTGAGAAAAACTGAATTGTAGTAATACGAACGAACAAAACACATCCTAAGTTTTAGATACTTGTAAACTAGTTGAACCTTGCATTACATTATTATTTTTTATCATGATTAATTTTTATTATAATTGAAACAAATTTTAAAATGTCAAATATACTTTGATGGTACATTTTGATGGGGTTAAGTTGACCTTCGAGCAATTTTTTTGGTTGAGTAAGGGTGTGTTTTGCTCAGCTGAAATGATATGAATTTAAACTGAATTGAACTGAACTAATAAAAACTGAAAGATAATGAACTGAACTGAAAAAACTGAAGACAGTTATAATTATAAATAAAGTTGAACTAAACTGAACTTAAAAAAAAAACTGAAAGATGCTGAACTGAACTGAAAAAACCTTAACTTCTCGTATCGGATAGACTCTTGGACTTGGAGCTCACAAATGCTGAACTGAACTGAATTGAGAAAAACTGAACTATACTACTACCAATAAACAAAAGACATCCTAAGAACCTGTTTGGCAAATCTGCTATCTGCTCTCTTTTAGCATATCTCGTCTTTTTATGTCTCACATCAATCTGCTGTTAAATCTACTCTTTTCTTATTTTGTCATTTTCTCTCTCACATCAATCACCAATCTGCTATCTGCTAATTATCCAAACAAGGCCTGTCTTACGTAGTAGAAGAATTTGAATCTATCTCCATATGTATACTTTTGAGTTTTGACTGCTCATTTACTCTGTCTCTTTGGATAATAGGATAAAAACAATTTCCTTTATTGCTGATTAATAAAAACTTAACCCCTGTTTTTCACAATAATTTTGACGGTACAATGACAAATGAAACGCAAATGAAACACAACTGGAATGCTGTCAATAGTAAAAACTGAGTAGGGGAATGCTTATACAGCTCAGAGAGAATCGTACATACAGTAAAATGAACAAATACAAGCAAATCAAAATTGTAACAACAATAAAAACGACTACTACAATAATGTATTCAATTATCAATCACAAAACATTTGTGGCAGCCACATCTGCTACCACAGATGTAGGAACACCAAAACAATAAAAAATCCTAATACATTAAAACAGCTCTTAATTTTACCAGATCCAGAAGTAAGCTTAACACCCTTCTTTTTCTTCTTGACCAGCTTGCCCTCATCGTTGACTTGCACCTCATTCGTAGCCACCTTTACATGATGCCGTTTCGACTTGAACATAAGATTCTTGTACCTCACAGAAGTGACCAGCTCCACCCGGAACATAGCTGACCCGTTTGACCTCACGGCAGCACCGGCACTGTCCCAAAATGGCTCTGGCGGTTCGATGCTTGCGACGCGGTGGGTGCTCTTGCCGTGGCCTTGGTAGAACGCAGGATAAGTAGCATTCCCAATGGGAAAGCTGCTTGCATTGGGCAGATAGTAAAATGCGACATTAACGTCATCGTAGTAAATACCCTTGTCTTTGTTCTTGTTGTTGAGCTTAAGATCGTAGTGGATTGTATGGTTGACTTTTGTGGCATTGTTTGCTGTCTTGTTGAGAGCATATGCGTCAAACTCCTCGATTGAGCATACAGGGGAGGTGATTGACACTCGAAGAGTTAGCCAATAGATGAATATTGAAAAGCTTAAGCTCAGTACTAAGCTGAAGCAGCAGCTGCAGCAGCTCGCTTGTTGCCTCGGTTGCTGGCGCGGCGGCATCGTGCGATCAGGTTGGGGTGTTTAAGGTAAGGTAAAGGTGTGGCTATTTGGTTTCAAGAAGAGAATGTTTTAAGGAGTTGAAAATGGTCGGACTGATTCCAAACGTGAGGAACAAAGTCTTGGTCTTTCAGGTTCAAGTGTCATTAAACTAGGAGAATGCAAGGCTGTCCATTTGGTTCTTTTTTTAAAAAAAAATGGGATTTAGATTGTGTGAAGGTGAGCCGCGGGGAAATTTCAAATTTGATTGAGGACGGAATGTAAACGCGTTTGCTCCGAGTCCGATCCCATTGTATAAGTTACAGGCCCACAAACACTTTCAAGATCATTTTTTAATGTTTTTTTCGGGTGATAGTCATTACTCATTAGTGTAAGACTATAAGAGTATGATCATTGTACATACTCATTAAAGTTTTAATGCGGTATTTTTAATTAAAATTTTAACTCAATACTTATGTAAGTAATTGTCACTTTAATTTATGAGAAAAAATTGCATGACTCGTTTCATATATGAGACTGGGTGAGCTGAGTCATTATTGTATAACCGGGGATCATTACTATGTAGTCGATCAGTTATTATTTTGTAGTCGATGAGTCATTAATACACAATCTCATATATGAAATGGGTTCACACAATTCATTTCCATAATTTATTGGAGATATTTGATTAAAACTCAATATCATGAGAATAATTGTAGTCAAAGTAATAATATAAAAAAAGTATACCACCAATCGCGACGGTGGGTTATTTCAAACCACTATCGCCCAATCACCCACCTCAATTACTACAAACCCCGCCCCAATTGGGGCGATGACGGGGCAAAACCCGCCTAAAAGTGTCGCACTGCCATTCCGGGCATAATGCCTTTAGCTTGAGATCTATTAGACAAAAAAAAAGGACAGGAAATAAAGAATTGCCGTTTTTCTAAAATCCCAGGTTTTTTATTGGTTATTACTTTTCCAGATTGAATTATACTCACCTTACCATGGCATGATTATTTCCCGATCAACTGTAACATTATGTGGGAATGTTTCCTGTGAAAAATTGTACTAGAACTAACACAGATAGATGCCACATTTTCTCTCATCGCCAATTGGTTTTGAGTTGTATTCTCACATGCTTATGTTATCTCACATTGGGCCCAGTTTAACAGTAAAAGTAATGAAATGCAACGCCGTAAAGTTCATGTACATCAACCAACAAATGGTAACAAATCAAATTCGACTTGAGGCTGCCACATTAAAAACATCTATCGAATAATGTTTGATGATAAATTAGTTTTATGGTACACACCAAAAAAAAAATTATATGGTAACACAAATAACGAAGGAATGGGTGTATCAAACGAATGAAATTCCGTACAAAGTAAAGCTTTTAATGATCCAGGAGTAAGTTTGATGCCTTTATTCTTCTTCCTTCTAGGCTATAGCCAACTTAATTGCCTTCATTATTCACTTCCAAGTATGAGACTCTCTTGCTCGAGAACTCATCAAACTCGAGTTGCTCAAAGTGCGGTTTGGGTCAACTCGAGCGTGACTTGCATGTATTCAACTCAACATCTTTGATGTGCCGAGCCGAGTATACGAAAGCTCAATGTTCATGATCAACTTTCTTGATTTTTGGTATTTACCTTTTGATGCACACACGCGCCGCCCGCGCGCGCACACAAATCAAGTTGAATAACACATGCCCTTACTCTTATCTTAAAAGATTTTGACTCTTGACAATTAGTGGAAGATCCTTTTATTCATCCCTAAAATTTTAGAAGAAATTGAATAGGTCTATTTTTTTTCAGTACTAACCCTGCAACATGTGTGTGTTGGAGCTCGTTGTTCGTGTTCGAATCTCTTGCACGTATCGCTATCTATTCTATTGAGGCCTTTTTGTTTTACTTCTTTTGACAAACTCATATGGGCTTTGTGCAACTTAAGGCCCACATAGTGCCACTATCTTACTTCTTTTTTACTTGGTTCCTCCTGGCCTGCCTCTATTGTGTAATCATTTTTTTTTTATAAAAGCTATTTTTAGGTTACATACGACTTACTATACTCATTTGCGTAATCTATTGTGTAATCAATTTAGCTTTAGTAAAAAGGTCAATAACCGTAATATAAAAAAGTAATTTAATCAAATAATCATTTGCTTTTTCATTAGTTTTTTGTGTTTACAATTTGCCCTTCATTTTCTCATTTCTTTCAAATTGTGAAAATTTATAGAGGACAATTATAGTACTTTTCCTTCAATTTTTTGTTGGTAATTTATCACATCTATATATATACTAAGAGAGGCTACGTATAGAGAAAACCGGAAGAGCCCTACCTTTTCTAATTCGGCTAACGCTTAGGGGGAAGCTCGGGGTTGGCTGTAAACTCCAGTTTAACTATTAAAAATGCCATAATTTAGCTTCTTTTTTTGTCCTTTTTTTTTGTAAATACTTTTGGAAAAAAAAAGAACAAACAAAATCTTGCAATTTTAGGAAAAAAATTAAGTTGTTTAATTATAAATAGAAAGAAATTTTTAAATTTAGAATCAAAATACTTAGAGGCTGTATTTTTTTTTTGAAGGTCGACCGAGTCTGTATTTACATGATATACGGCAATTCAATTTATATTCCCTTCCCATATATGCAATGTACTCCAATTTATAAGGTAAGTGCAAATAAAGTAAATTTAAATAAAGATTTTAAAATCTTAATAGTAATCAATACGCATATCTCCTTCCCTTTTTCCCATTCGCATTCGGTAGTCATTCCATCATAATAATCTCTCTGTATGTTCTATGTTCTCTCTCTACTTTTCCTTCCTCACCCCTTTCTCCCACTCTATTTCCCTTTCTTTATGTTTCTCTTTTCCAACTGCTGCTAATTTTACCCCCAAATAGCCAATTTGGCCTATTTATTTGACTACCTATGCCAATTTGGCCTATTTATTATCCAGAGCACCAATTTGGCCTATTTAGTTTACACTTACTCCAAATTGGCCTAAATAACCCCTTTCTCCACCACAGACTAATAAAATAGAATATATATCTATTATTTTATTATTTCCCTTTTCTTTTTTTCCTTAGGCCCCCTCGTTTCCTTTCTTTTCCATCTCTCTCCTTCGTTATTATTCTCTGGCTCTCTTCTCCCATATTCAACCTACACCAAAACTCCTTTCTCCAAATGAATTCTTCAAAATAAAAGAAACCTATCTCATATTATCCTTCATCTAGACATGGGCCGATTAGTTTCAAAAAACAAAAAATAATTCAAGGGGTTTTTCCTCGAAAATGGTTTTGTCAAAGTGTCAAAGGAGAGTAAATATCTCTAGTTGGGTAGGAAGCACTTTAAGGGACTTAGTGAGACTGATTCAGTATAGAAGATTACGTGGTGCACTATTATTATTTTTAAATGGTCTGTTGGTTTGGATTGTAAAGTTTTGATCTCTTGATATTTGGATTGTGGGTATTGAAGTAGATGTTAGGTTGGAGGGTATACTTCTGTTTACAATACTTGATACTGATAAACTTGATTAATTTATGTTCATCTACATATGTTTTTATTAGTTTATGGAGTATTGTTCAATGTACTGCTATAGATACTAGTAATCATTTGGTGAGTTCTCATTTTTTTCTTGATGTACTATTAAATTTGTCCATAAAGTTTTGATCTTTATGAAGTTCTAGATGGCATTGGTGTTAACTGTTAAGTGTTGATTCAAATATGCCTCTGTTGGTGAACGGTATGGTTTGATTTTTCGAATCTGTTGTTGATGATAAAGCTTTGAAATTTATGATTATTTCGAGTGACACGTTGAAGATTAAGTGCTGATAATCTAATTTGTTATGCTCTGAAATTCATGATTGGGAGTTTGAAATGTTTAGTTGGTATGAATATTTAGAAGAGGATCATAGAATCAAGGAGGAGAGGGTGGAGAGGGATGACGGTAATGGCTACTCCGTACTTGACTAGCTAAAGAAGGAGAGGAAGGGAAAAAGAGAAAAGAAGAGGAAATGAGTAACAGGAAAAGATGGAAGAAAAGGGAAATAACAAAAAAATAATAAAATAATAGATATATATTCTATTTTATTAGGTTGTGGTGGAGAAAAGGGTTAATTAGGCCAATTTGGAGTAAGCCTAAACTAAATAGGCCAAATTGGTACTCTGGATAATAAATAGGCCAAATTGACATAGGTAGCCAACTAAATAGGCCAAATTGGCTATTTGGGGCTAATTTTACCTTCTTTTTTTTGCTCTGTTCACACAGGTGAGACTGGTGTTCTGGTGGATGGTGATGGTGTTGATCGATAAACTGGTACTTACACCTACTTATTCAATGATTAGAAGATTTGTTTGTCTTGCAAGTGCTAGCCTGCCAATATATGTCATGATTGATTTTTTACGTTTTTGTCTTTGTTTTAACGCTTTTCAAAAGCAGTTTAAATTCAAGTCTGAAAGTAATTATTCATACTTTAGTTGAGGGTTTTTAGGTCGAAGTTGAGATACATGATTTGATATTTCAATTTGTCATCTATATTGAACTTATTATTTAAACTATATTCGTTGTTTCCATATATATTGATAATTTTGGTAATTACATTGGTGTTATTCCAATGTTTGATCAATGTTTAGTCCTTGGCGATTTTAGAGTACAATGGATGTGGGTTTTTTATGAAATTGATATTTTTCAAATTGGGTATGGATGATTTTGATTGAATGAATTGAACTGAAATTAGTAATTTCATCCGTTGCTGAAAGGGCATATTGGGTATTGATGAAGTGTACAGATTTTTAAACTGATCTAGCACTTGGGTTTAGTGATTATTGAACTTAATAATGTGTTTCAGCTATATGATATGGAACTTAGTTAGTTAGACCTATGGAGTTTAAAAGTTATGTTGATTAGCAGTAGCAGCAGCAGATTGTTGCTTATCATTTGTTTTGTCTGCGTATCTAAAGGACTTGCTTTTTTTTCCCTTATCATTGTGTTTTGGTATACCTGTTGAGTGTCAGGGTCCCCGCTTCATGTTGTGATACAGACAAACACACCGAATTGATTAGTGGTTAAACCCGTTTGAACTGTAGTATGAGATATATTGTTATGCTTCTGAGGCAGAAGTCGCTATGAAGGTGGCATTATGAGAATTGTGACAACCCTTGCTCTTTCAAACGTCACATTCATTTTTTCTTTTAAAATTAAGAATTGTGATATGGGAATTATGAGAGATGGATTGAATGTACAGTGTTTGTGAACTTGGATGCGGGTATCATTGGCTAATGTATGTATATTGATTGTTGGTTTGTTTAGCAAGGAAGCAGAACCACCATTAATTGAGGAATGCAAATTGAGAGTGGTCTACGTATCAACACCTCAATCTCCCTCGCCTGTTCCACAAGGCTGTACAATATTGTCTGTGAATGATGCAATCATGAAAACACTTGAGCTCGGTCGAATATTACGGGGAAATCCCCATTTCTATCTCCTATCGCTCCCCCACCCTCCATGTCTCTCTGTTTCCTTTGATTGTATGATCATTCAATCAGTGTTTTTTATTTGGTTTGGCGGCCTAGCATTGACAAACTGACCGACCTTTGCTGTGAAAATAACTTGAAATTATTTTGGTTAAAGTGGTAAGAACCTATCTGTGATTCTATGTGGGCTTTCTGTTTTGCGTTCTTGATAGTCTGTATTTTGGTTGATTTTCATTATTTTTTTTCTTACTACCATTTTTAATATGCATGTCGTTGTTACTTGATTTGCTCGGGTTACATTTGAGATAGCATTGAATGGGTTATTTCATGTTTGCGTTGATTATGATAGTTTTGGTGTGGATAATGTACATAATTCGTTGATTGTCGTACAGTCTTTGCTACCCTGTATGTGTTCCAATTTGATTATAAAGCTCCATAATTTGTGTCTGATTTTATGATATTATGAAACAATTCTCTGTCATCCTACTAATTGCTGATTTCATGTACGATTGTACTATAAGTAACCCTTGCCTGCTTCGGACTACTAGCCGTTGCTGATTTTTTTGACTGAAGGTTTCAGAGCCTTTCTTAGTCCCTCAAGGTAGAACATGTTAATTCATCTACTCTTATTATGAATTATAGCAGATTCAGCTTTCTTAATCAGACAACAAATATAAGAATCTGACTTGGTGCATCAGTGATCGCAAGATGACGATAAGTACGTAAGACCAGCTGCAACGAAGTAGATTTTAGACCAACCAGTCACTTAGTTATATGGGATATCATTTGAATAACTTGCTGTAAATTTTGTTTTTTAGTCTTATTGGAACACTTGAGAACTTCAACAACTCTTATCTTATAATAGAATTAAAAAGAGGGTGTCGATAGCTCTTTATCTCTACAATGTGCCTTTTTGGTTATGTTTCATTAATGCTTTATCGTCATCTCGAGTGTTTTATTTAATTTGAAAAATTGGTTGAGTTGGAGTTTCTCGAAAACAACCTCTATGTTTTTTCAAGCAGGGGTAAGGTTGCGTACATCCTGATCCTGAGTACATCTATTGAATGGGGATTTACACTCGGTTGTTGTTGGTTGAGTTGGAGTTTGTGGTTTGTTGACACAACTTGTGTCAAACTTTGTGAGATAATATAGATTTTGGTGAAGAATCCTGTTTGTCGCAAGTTCATGGTTTTCTATTGACATTTTTCAGAGCCTATCGTGTGATCCCATTTTTTGTTTGAAGTTGCTATGTATTGTGATTATTTTTGGAATTTTAGACTTTAGAAGTGTAGTTTCTGGGATGTTGTTAGTCGCCAGTTTATGGTAATCGGTTTGCATATTTCACAGCTTATTTTTCGTGTTTTAGTGTCTGTTATGAAAGTGTATAGGATGAAAAATAACTACTATGCATATATGCTATGTGGCAGGTTAGCATGTCTGTGATTGACAAGTGAGCTTGGTTTAACTGTGATAAGCAGGATGGTCATATGTGTATGTTCGAATTTGATCTCACTATTAAATCATCCCGTCCTTTTCTCTTAATTCATGAATTTTCCCTTCTAAACTAAAATGGTTTTGTTAATGTCGATGACATCAGTTAATGGTTCTATGTTAATAGTTTTCATAATAGCATGCCATCAAAAAAAAATAAGTTTTCATAATAGCATGTTTTGCAATGTTAAGATCCCATTTTTATAATTGCCACCTGCTAGCTTAAACACAATGTAGGATCACCTTCATTTGCATTGTGTAATGAAAATCCAGCGGTTAAAATTGTAGCTTTGGTTGGAGATGAGGGGAAAAAAAGAAGGAAAAAGAATAGAAAAGAAAAGAAAAGTGAAAGTTACAAGTAATCACGCAATGGTAGACTGGCTTATGTGAACAGAAAAGCTTACGGGTTTTGAGATTTCTCTTTTGACCGAAAGGGAGTTCAGATACAACTTATTAACGAAACACTTCAACAATATTATCCTTGAAATAATTAATATTGCCTTTGGTGCGACACTCTTGCGTAATATTGACAGAATGACAGTGCAATAACTTATGTAAATATATGTAATGTCTCAAGGTTAAAAGATTATGTGTAAACATGTCAAAAACTGACCTTTTAGAGTCTCAAACTCGGAAATTTTGACTCGAACACGAAATCAACCTTAACCCAATTAACTCGAAATTTTCTGAGTCAAGCAAGTTAGGATCAGGGTCAACCCGTTGAGTCATGTTGGGCAAAAAATCGTACAGTTTATAATTTATGTTGTCCCTAGAAACACCAAAATTATGCCGATTTCGCTTGAAACAAGCGAAAGCAACACCATATGAAATGGGGTTATACAGACACAATTTTTCAAGGATTTTTTTATATATTATTTTAAACTTTATTTAAAAAATTATAAAAATTTATCAAAGTCTAAAAATCCGTCCACCTTTTATAAATACCCATTTTGATATACTTTATACAGTATTATGTTTGCAAGTCAGATGCACTACTACGAGAAACTGAACTGAAGTGAAATAAACTGAACAACAACAACAACAACAACAACAACAACAACAACAACAACAACAACAACAACAACAACAACAAAAACAACAACAGCTCAGTCGAATCCCATTTCAGATGGGGTACTGAGGGAGTCTGATGTACGCAGCCTTACCCCGAAAAATCGAGAGACTCAAATAAACTGAATAGAACTAAACTAAACTGAAATGAATTAAAGTGGTAAAGAACAGGTCCTTCATGACAAATACATTAAAAAGCATACAATACAAACATCTAGAAATGAATTTAAAAGAGAGAGACAACAAGAGACAATAATTCAAATCTGTCTGAATAAAAGCAAAAAAGGGAAATGTTCAGAGGGTTTTTTAATTTTTAAAGAAAAAGATGGAGCTTAAGTAAGATTTCAATTAATTTTATTTTTAAATAAAAAGAAACAAACCGCACGTAAAGGCAAAACAATAAACGTGTCAATTGCACACTATTCCAAATGTCCAATTCAGTTTATATAAACTCAATACAGTTAAGTTTTCAACAGTTTAGTTCAGTCCGGTTTTTCAATTATTTCCAATTCAGCTCAATATCTAACAATTTTATACTTACAATTCAGTTATTATCAGTTCAACACAATATCTTACAATTCAGTTAATGTATTACATAATATCATTTCTAATTATACTTTAATGAGAGTTTAATGATATAAGTAAATAGGGTTGAGGTTTCATAATTGACTGGGCCGCCATTTAGCGGCACAGTCTAATATGAAACATCAACCATATGTTTAATTGATAAAATAATGTGTATTATTATATTTCAGAAGGTAATGAAAAAAATTTAAGATAATGACAAATAGGGTGCACTAGCCCCACTAATTTATTTATTAAACTACTAGGGTATCTTTTTAAAAAATATCTAATATATTTATTAAAAATTAATTTTCATTAATTAGAACTTATAATTTTTTAAAAAATGTGTCCATAAATTAAACTACTTACAACTCAAAATCATTCATTTTTTCACAGTTCGGTTTAGTTTTATTGAAGAAAAAAACGTTGGCAAGTTGATTGCTTAAATGAAAGAAACTACAATAAACAGAACACATTTTAACTACACCAAAAAAAAATACAGCAAAGTTATAAAGAACCAACCTTACATGAAAAAAAATTCTAATTAACATGATACAACAACTTTTCGTCATATAAGATTTATTAATACAACATAGTCATTAATCAATAACTAAGAAAAAATTTATTTTAAAAACCGTGCATCGCACGGGTTCTACACTAGTAAATGTTACATAGTAATTATTTTAACTACGGCACTATGGGGCTAAGTATCACAATTTGCCTTCATTTTTCTATTTATTTCAAGTTTGTGAAAACTTATAGAGAACAATTGTAGTCTTTTTCTTTTAATTTTTTGTTGATAATTTAGTCACAACTAGAACTCACATAGTTGATACATTGTAAATTTTGTTTCTAACGAGATTTTAAACATCTTAATATTTAGTTTTTATTGATTGTTCTGTATAAGAGTATACGGAGTATGATTCTTTGACATACTCATCAAAGTTTTAATGTGGTGTTTTTAATTAAAATTTTAACTTAAAACTTACTCATATTTAATAATTTGTCACTTTAATTTATTAACTTTTTTTTTGTGTGAACCCGGTTTATATATAAGACTGGGTGAGAGGGGTAGTCGATGGGTTATTATTGTGTAGTAAATGAGTCATTACTCAACCTTATATATATATGAAACGGATCACACTTTAATATTATTGGTGATATTTGGTTAAAACTCAATATTAAGAGAATTGATGTTGTCAAAATAATAATAGAAAAAGTATACTGCCAATCGTGGCGGTTGTTCTTTTAAAACCACTACCGACCTACTGCCCCATCACCTGCCTCAGTTACTACAGACCCCGCCCCAACTGGGGCAGTGGCGGGGCAAGACTCGCCTAAAACCCGTCGCACTGCCATCTCGGGACATAATATCTTTAGTATGAGATCTGCTAGGAAAAGTATGAGATGGAAATAAAGAATTGCAGTTGTTCTAGTTTTTCTAACATCCTTGTTTTTTTATGGGTGATAAATTTGGACTACCCCTACGATAACAATGTTGAGAGGAGAGATCAACGAGTGACCATAATGGACCTAGAGAAGTTTCATACTAAAACCAATTACAATAGTAGGAGTAACCACCTTAGGCTAGGTTGTCACTCTTAGTCCTCTTTAATTAATGTGGAACAACATTGCCCTAAAAAAAATATTCTCAACTGTTTTAATTTTCCAGATTAAATTATTCTCACCTGAATACCATGGCATGATCACTTCCCTATCAACAGTAACAGCATGTGGCGGAATGTTTTCAGTGAAAATTTGTACTCTGTACTCAGTAGTCAGTACTAGAAGTAACACGGATAGATGCCTCATTTTCTCTAGTCCAGTTTATGCAAAGCACTTCACAGTCGCATTGTAAATTGTACAGTAATTGCATTTTTTATGGTTTCCGGTTTCCTATGTTGACAATAAAGTCATAGAGCAGTACCACGTGGACTTGCCTCTTGAACTGTATATATTGTTCCCTGCCAATCCCTGATGACTTTCTTTTGCATGTTGAAACTTTTACATTTTGGTCTTTTAACCATTTCACACTTGTAGAGAGGGTCAGAGGGAGTGAGTAAGAAAAATGGAGAATCTGGGTGACACTAGCTCAGGTAATGTCATAAATCGTCACTAGTTAATGTTGTCGTTATTTACTACTCGTACTAATCGGTCATTAATTATTGTAATGCTGCAATCATTATGTTACTCTAGTGTTAAAACTGATCATTAATTATGCTTAATTAGTTTCGTAAGTAGTATGATGCTAATGTTTTCAACATTTTCAGTTTTCCTTTGGATTGTTGTTGAAAATTATGGGTCTGAATTCTAACATGCACAGTTACCTACCTGCATATATGCTCTACAGAAAGTAAATAATGTTTATAGAAAGGAAGTCCTTCGAACTGCTTACTGCTCTACCTCATTCGTTTCTAGCATATTGAATGGTTTTAAAGCTACGAGTCTATAGAGTATTGTTGAGACTTGAAATGAGCTGTAATATTTGTTTGTTTCATATTACTATGATGATCATCATCCGAAGGGTAACTCTGGCCTCTGGATGCTCCAGTGATGGCCTTTTGTCAATTTCCAGTTAGAGTGTTTGAATCAGACTTTGCATGTACACCTGGATGCAACGGCATATAATTGATACCCCAAAGAAAAAGAAACGGGATCCAAATTGAGCTTTGAGACATTTTAACTACTAGTGATTTGAGAATTGAGATCATGAAATTAGTACTATGATAATTTGATTATAATGGTTCTTACGGGTCGTTCCCTGTGTTGTTTTTGTTTTTTTTTTCTCCTGTGAGGTGAGGGATGGTATCTGTCCCCTTTTGACCTGTCCAACCTTATGGGAAATGTTTCGGTATCTGAACCACTGCGGAGTTGTAACTGTTTTGGAGCTGGTAGATTTCTATGAGGGTGTTACAGTTCTTTCTTCATTATTGAGAAAAAGTCTATAAGTTGTATCAGTTTCTATGATTCTGTTATGATCTTCAGTCATTTAGTTTAATGATTTGTGTGCTTTGATCAGGTCTAAAGATGGTCGAAGTACATGAAAGGCCAATTCAATTAACCATGGAATTATCTTTTATGAGGGTTTACGGAAGTGACTGTATCAAACAGTTGGTATCTCTCTCAACCAAGTTTTAACTCTGTCCTTTGGTTCTGTTCAACGTTTCTCTTTTTCTCTTCAAATTTGCAGAAAGATTGAAACTCATGTTCAGTTGACTTGCATATACCAATATTTTAAGATTCTGGATGTCAAAATTTTGGGAATATGGTTGTAATGGAAGCTAACTGTTGTTTTCTTATACATAGAGGCTTCCCCAAGAATTTGTGGAGAGCTTCAACGGAAATGTACCGAAAAGGTTCTTCATTGAAACTGCTGCAAAACAGAAATGCTGGAAGGTGCAAGTGGAACAAGATGCGAACAGTGCAATATATCTCCGAGATGGTTGGGGTGATTTTATGGTTTCCAACTCTGTAGAAATTGGGGATGTACTGATCTTTGAGTACGAGGAAAAATCAATTTTCCAAGTAAAGATTTATGGAATGAATGGATGCGAGAAAACTGCACTTCTGGATTTGAGGAGCAATGTTCATCTTAAACTCGGAAAAAGAACTAGATCTACAGATGATGTACTAGAAAGTGAAGCCTTGAAACGTGAAGAGAAGATTTCTGGCAAATACTGTCGGCAAGAAACAACAATAGAATCATCTCAGATCAAGTGTGAGTTTCATCTGCAATTTCAGATTTTTTTTGCAGGATTCCGTTGATTGCTTTCTGCTAATTCAATGCCATATTACTTATAAGGTTTCATTTGTATGTCTACTTGTCTAGACACTCGACGCAACTCTAAGAAGAATCATGTGCCTTTTTGGAAAGCTTAAAAAGAGGTCAACAAAGGTGACAGATGGTGATTTCTCTGTCACTATGCATAAGACAAAGAGATATCAATTTCAGACACTGGTAATGTTGCAATAGTACAGCCTCTTACCCTTAACACTTCACGCTAGAATATTAAAGTCTTGTTGGATGGTTCTCTCTAATCTGATCAATTTTAATCATGCACAAATGAAGTTTAATCATTTAACTTTCTCGTAGGAGATTGTTTTCACCTTGCCGTACCATATCGGGTTCATCAATGATGGGCATGGACTAAATCATGTTCAGTCATTTACAAATTTTGATGTTTCACCAGATTATAAATGTTTTAAATGCCGAAAGGTGACCTGCACAATATTTAGGCCGATCGATTCCTTAGAAAGAGTCAAGAGACAAAAATAAAGAGTGAAAATTGTAAAAGGTTTTTTTTTTTACAATTACTATTTAACATTTATCTTTGTTTACAGTTTGGTCTCAGATGCTTCACAAATACTTTTTTGTTAATGAAACTGACAAGCCTCAATTTGCAATGCAGAGCCTACCAATGGGTGTCTCTGTCAGCAAGTTAAGGAGCAAAAAACAAGTGTTACTTAAGGATACAAAAGGCATTTGTTGGCGGGTTAAAGTCCTGCACAGAAAGAATGGTTGTGCGATATTTTCACTTGGGTGGAAGCAGTTCATCAAGGCAAATGAGGTTGCAGGTGGTGATACGTTAGATTTTGTATTTGTTTCAGACGACCTTATTCAAGTTTGTGTGACAAAAGTTTCGCTAGTTAAGGATCAGAACAAGGAAGCAAAATGCCAAAAAGAAGATAATAAGTGTAAGTAATGCCCTTGCTACTTATTGCATCACGAAACTTTTTTGCTTCTTACGGCACAAAGATTGAAGGTGTGACAATTTGATTATCAGAAAAAGAAGTTGATGTGAAAATACAATATTAAAATAGCTGGTGAATATTAGTGAGTTAGTTACTGTTTTATTTGTAGGCAAAGATGATGCGCTAGCAACGGTCTTAGCCGAGGATAATTCAAATGAAATTTCTATGACTCCACAGAAAAGTGAGGCATCATATTTTGTTCAAATTAATTCCAGTTACCTCTTTTTTTTCTTCGAAAGCTTGCCTCTTATTTTTGGTTACCAATGTGTTTTATTTGAATATGCAGGAAGTGGATGGGATACAAAGGCTAACAGTGTGTCAAAGAACAGTTTCTCAGTCACAATTCATACGAAGAAGAAGTACCAATTCTATAGTCTGGTAAGTCAGCAACAGTTTTCAACCTGATTTCCTCTAGCACGGTGATATCCAACAGGTGCAGATAGCCCCCGTATCTTGTAAAATGCAAGAGTAGTTCTTTGCACCATGTGGATGTTTCCTAGATTCAACTGTTTTGGATATTCCAAAGCAAGTTACGTGTTCTTCTCTTATTTGATAGAATGGATTAAATAACCTGTTGTCACTTTGAATGTAAGCGTGTAAGTGAGTTGTGACTGCCCACATTGCAGCTGGTGAACACTGAACTCCAAAAATTTACAATTCCATCACATCAGAACTCCTGCTAAGTTATCATTCTTGTTTTGTTTGAATGAAGAAGGATGTCGTATATATTGTATGTGAATAGATTTCTAATGCAATGTCAAAGAACGAACCAATTTTAGGTTGGAAGTGTGTAATGGTTTAGGCAGATCATCTATGCATTTCCATTTGAACAAACCTGATCTCTCTCCATATGCTTCACAAGTGTTTCTCACTCATCTTGTGTGATCTACTTGTTGTGAACTTGATATGCAGAGCATTCCAGCAGCTATCTATAAAGAGTGGAAACTTTGCACCAAAGAAAAAGTGGTACTACAGGATGCGCAAGGTGTTTGTTGGCCAGTCAAAATTGGGAAAAGAAGTGCAGGCTCTGAGAACTTTTTTTCTCAAGGATGGCCTCAGTTCTTTAAGGGAAGCAAGATTTCTAATGGGGATACATTAGCTTTCAAGCTCATTTCAGACAACCTTGTTCGAGTGAGTGTGACTAAGGCTACAAAAGTTATGCACCATAACAAAGGAAGAGCGCAGCAAAATGAATTGCTCGGACCACTGAATATCGACTGTAAGTACTGGAAGACTCTAAAAACATGTATACTAAGCGGATCAGTATTCCTAGCAGAATATTAGGTATAGTTTTTAAAATTGGTGTTCAAAGGCGCCAAATTATTATTCTAAGTTTAGACTGAAATCCTGGTGTAACGAAATGTGCATTCCTGCATTCTGTTGGGCATTGGGACCTGGGAGGGAGCATATTTGGCAATTTGGGTTTCTTGCCTTCAAGCCTGAGGGGAAGTTATAGAGTGAATTTTTTTTTTCAAATGATATCTCTTAATTGAATTAATGTGTTAAAGGTGAAGATGATGGACCTGCTACTTGTATGGAAGCACACAACACACTTAATGCCTGTACTGCTCCAAGCAGGAGGACTTCCTCAATTTCATTTACCTGCAGGAGGGGGTCTCGTGGTTACTATTTGGTACATAACCTCTAACCTGTGTATGTTGATAGCATTGCTTAAACTGCTTTAGCCTGTGTACTCTTTATAGGGCGTGAACTTGCTCCGGTTTGACAGTTCTGTTGGTCTGTCAGATATGCGGATACCTAAGTAAAAATTTTATGGGACACTAACAATAAAAAGTTTACTCTTTATATTGATGGAATATTGATTGGAAATTCTTCAAATTTATTCGTAGTTATGATTAGGGAATTTTGTTTGAATACCAACTAACAAACCGAATTGAAACGAGTTTAGTGTCAAAGCTTCCTCCAACTAATTCTCCGCTTTCGCAATATGCTAAACTTTCAAGTGTCTTTCTACTCTCAGAATTTTCCTAAGGCAATTTATGCTGGGAAGAAGATGAAGAACAAACAAACTGTGGTGCTTCGTGATCCAGAAGGGAAGTCTTGGCCTGTTGAACTAATAGAACTTTCTGACAATCGCATGGCTGCATCCAAAGGCTGGCGTCAGTTCTGGAAAGCGCATAATATTGCAGATGGTGACACATTGAACTTTGATTTTGTGTCTGAACAGCTAATTCAAGTCAATATAACCAGAGGCAGGCCACCTATGCCAGCTGCCAAAGGTCCTCGCATCATATCTGTGGCACCAGATAATGGAGTGACTGCTAAAGCGACAGCAGAAATTGGTGATAGAGTACCTCCCATGTATGAAGAAGCTCAGGAAGAAATAGCAGGTGATAAAGAAAGCCAATATCAAAATGAATTGAACGAGTTACTCTATTGTAAGTATTTCCTTCTATCTTGAAAAGTTTAAATCTATCCTACACTACTGCCCTTTTTCAAAAAGTGCTGTAGACAAAGCAAATCAAACAAAAAGCATTGTTTTCAATTATGAACTCCATTGACATCAGGAAATGTCAAGGCTCAAAGGCGAATAGGATTAGTCTCCTTATATCCTAAGTTAAGATGGATAAATACTGAGGATTGTCATCTTTATCTGATGAGAAAGGGAGTTTTTGATAACTAAATTAAATCTATTTCTTATTATTTTCTGTAGGGGCAGCTATTGAACCAGTTCGTAATACTCGAGATTTTTCGGAAAATGAATCTTCAGACGCTCAAAAGAGTACTTCCTATCAGTCTGGAAATTGTTTTTCTTTTACCTGGAGGATCTCCACATCTGGTGCTTTTCTGGTATTCTGTTCTTTCTTTTGTCTAACGTTTACAATATAATAATACATGAGTGTTTGTGATAGTCATCTCCATGGGTCCCCTGTTTGTATCAATTCTTTAATTTCTCTGTTCTTCTTTTGAGAAAAAGGTGAAATAAATGGAGGAGGAGCCTAACAGCAGTGACTAAGTCACTGAATATATACCATTGTTTTTTTCTTCAGATACTCATCCACCTGAACATGAGAATGACCAATTATTTACATATGCTATTTATTCAGTTCAAATGATTATTTACACGTTTGAAAGGTTTACAAGGTCCAAGTTATAGTAAGCCATCATGGTGCTGTCCAACTCTTTTTATCATTGTTACTCAGCCGAAAAGTTACGAGTGGCCTAAACACTACAACAGTAATCATGTTGTGCCTATCTTTCTCTGGCAGATTATCCTCTGTCTTCTATTTGCATTTTAGTGAAATTGATGATTAGTTTTCTGGCTGAACTTACTCTGATTGCTACTGAACTCAGCACAAAACAGGTTTACAGAATACTCTTTGTCTCTTTGAAACATGATCTCATCATATTATGTGAAATGTAAAAGTAATTTTTATTTACTCCGAAACATACTGGTACAGTTATCTTCATTTAACTTCTCTGCAGTTAGCTTCATGTGGTAAATTCTAAAGTTTTGCTATGATTGTCAACTTTTTCAGACTATTCCTTCTCTGGTTGTCACAAAGCAAAACCTGAGGAACAAAGAAAGTGTAATGCTTCGCGATTCTATAGGCAAGTGTTGGCCAATTGAACTGAAACATTGTTCTGATGGTCGTGTTACTTTAACAGAAGGCTGGTCGGAATTCTGGCGAGGACACAACATCACCGCTGGCGACACGTTAAAGTTCAACTTCGTTACTGAGTATTTGATTCAGGTCAATACAACCAGAGGCAACTCCCTTGAGCCACATGCAGAAGTTGGAGCAGGTGTTGTCAACTCAGCAGCAACTAGTTCTAAGCGTTTCATGGTGACCAGAATGGAATAGGATACATGGAGCTGAGGATCATGGATAGTGAAAAAACTTACATGCATGAAGGATCTCTTTTTGCCAGAAGTGATTGATATCAGTTATAAGAACTGAAGTGCTCTTTTGTAAGGCCTTTGAGTCGGTGCAGAATAGTTGTTGGTCAATCTAGCTAGTAGAATTTTTTTGGGTGTGACCGTGTGAAAAAGGTATCAGCCTATCGGGTATATCTATAGTATATATTAAACCAAAGTTTGCTCTAGCAATCTCTTTTCTTTTGCCATGTGGAGTATAGCATTTATCTATAGTATATATATATATA
>ONZK01004532.1:20302-33374 GCA_900322385.1 Pharnaceum exiguum | reverse complement strand
TCGCTGGATTTTCTCAATTTCATCAATGATATTTTTTGGGAGAAGAAGACCAGAACCCCAAAAATTTAGTATACCAAAAATGACAGAGTTCAACAATTGCAGCTTACCACCGTATGATAAGAGAGAATTGGCCCAGTGACAAGCTTTTTCCCTTAACTTATCGAGCAGTGGTTGAAAAAGTGTCAAAGTCATCCTCTTTGAACTAAGAGGGATGCCTAGATACTTAAACGGGAGAAAACTTTCTTTGAATCCAATAACATCAAGAATTTGTATTTTCACCGCACTAGAAACACCACCGAAATAAGCTTCAGATTTTGCAGGGTTGATGCTTAATCCCGCCATGTTCTCAAACTCAAGTAGAATCTCAACTGCCATCTTCACTGATGGAACATCCCCCTTGGTGAAAATAAGTAGATCATCGGCAAAAACAAGATGGTTGAAATTGAACTTTGCACATTTTGGATGTACACTGAAGAGTTTTTGTGCATGAAGTTTTCTGAGCATCCGGGAAAGGGCTTCCATATATATTACAAAAAGATAAGGCGATAAGGGATCGCCCTGTCGTATACCCTTCCTCCCTTTGAAGTAGCCATGAAGAGATCCATTGATACAAACAGAGAAATAAGCACCAGAGACGCATGTGATGATCCATTTGACAAAAGAAACAGGGAAACCAAAGCACAGTAGACAATTTTCCAAAAAAGACCAATTTACATTGTCAAAAGCTTTTCGGATATCTACTTTGAGTAATGCTCTTGGTGATAAATGCTTATTCCCGTATCTTCTAACAAGTTCATGTGCTAGCATCGTGTTGTCAAATAAAAGCCTCCCCTTCACAAACGCTGCTTGTTCGGAACCAATAATATCACACATACTATCTTGCATTCTGTTGGCTAGCACTTTGGTGATGGTTTTATATACCAAATTGCAACAAGCTATGGGACGGAAATCAGTGACTGAGCTCGGTTGTGCAACCTTCGGTAACAAAACAAGTGTTGTAGCATTGATCTCACCAAGTAGCTTTGAGTGCACAAAAAATTCATGAATTGCTGAACAGAAGTCATGCTTGATGATATGCCATGTTTTCTTGAAGAATAGAGCATTAAAACCATCAGGACCCGGACTTTTTAAATCTCCAAAAGAAAAAAGAGCTTTTTTAATTTCATCATCACTAATTGGTACTACCAATTTTGCCAAGTTCTCCTCTGAAATACATGGTCCAACAAAAAGAGATGGATCAAAAGAACAAACTGAGTTCTCTGTACCCAATAGTTCTTTGTAATAGTCTAAGAAAGCAGCAGCAACATCTGACCTCTGTCCACCAAGGTGATCTGTAATACAGCCTATATATAACCTTTTCTACCTATCTTTCACCAAGGCATGAAGGTAAGCCGAGTTTTCATCTACAGAGTTCAGATGATAAGCCTTGGCTTTTTGTTGCAAAATACTTAGTTCATCTTGACTTTGCTGTAAATAGAGCTCCTTAAGTCTTCTCTCTTCATCAATCAAATATTGATTAAGCATATCAATTTGTAGTTTCCTTTGACACACTTCAAGTTGCTGTTTGGACTCAGCTACTTTACTAGTCAAATTTGAAAACTTTTTCCTATGAAACTCTTTAAGAGCATATTTAACTGATTTCAATTTTTTCACAAGGATGTACATTGCAGTACCATAAATGGGAATATTCCAAGCATTTCTCACCGTTTCAGTGAAACAAACATCAGAAGTCCAACAATTAAGAAAACGAAAAGGTTTAGGGTGAGTGGGTACCTTTTCCAGAATAGTGACGATTGAAGGAGAGTGATCTGAGATTCCATTAGGAAGAAATTCAACAGCAGCTGTGTAAGGACTTAAGAACCAAGCCGGATTTCCCATCACTCTATCAAGCTTGCAAATAACTCTATCAAAAGAATCTTAATTGTTGCTCCATGTATAGAAAGAACCAGTAGCAGGCAGATCAGCTAAGTGTGTGGTTTGAGTACAATCAACAAAATCTGACATGTCTTCCAAACACACTGGTGAATTACTGATTTTCTCAATGGAATTCAACACCACATTGAAATCACCAATGCAAAGCCAAGGGGAGACAGTACTTGCAGAAATATCACACAAATCGTGCCATAACAGTTTTCTCCCTTCCCGATCATTGAAGGCATAAATAAAAGAAATCAAGACAGAAAGACCAGTTCGTCTATTTAAAACTTGACAATGAATAAGCTGAGCAGTAATCTTCAGAGTGGTCAACTGAACAACACTATCATCCCAGAAAACCCATATTCTACCATTGTAATGGGTAGAATAGTTATTAACAAAACTGAACTTTTTAAATTTTTTTGTGATTTTTGAGAAATTTCTTTCTTTCACTCTAGTTTCCACTAATGCACCTACTTCTACTTTATTCAACAACAAAGACTTAAGAATGTCCTGTTGTTTTAGGGGCTTATTACACCCCCTTACATTCCAGGTGAAGATAATCATAGAGATAAGGGTGGGGCATCATCACCCCCTTTCCCTTCCCCACTTAGATTTTCAACTTGATTATCCAATATAACAGAAATGCCCGGCTCAATTGCAGCATTAATCAGAACATCAAATCTGTTAGAATCAATATCAGGAGCAATTGGATTTGAGACTACCTTGTACACAGGTTTTGGTCTCTGAATAATTTTCTGCATATTATTCAAGCCTTCAGGTGCACCCGACTTTTCATTGTGCACTGATCCGCACAGAACAACAGGATGGATAGCTAAATCAGTTTCAACAGAAACAACATGAGTAACAGTTAACTCAGGCTCTGTAGAAACAACAGGCGGGACAGTTAAATCAACTACAGAAGTAACTTCAGGCTCTGCAGAAGCAGCAGTATGGACAAGCAATTCAGCTCCAGTAGAAACAACAGGGGTAACAGTTAACTCAGGCACTGTAGAAACATCAGGAGTAACAATAGCAGCAGATTTCACAGGTACAGAAGCTTTCTTCAATCTACATTTTGAAACTTCGTGTCCTAACTTAGAACAATGATGACAAAAGTAGGGTACCCACTCATACTACACAGTTTGAGTAATTTTATCACCAAAAGGAGAAACAAGCTTAACCTCTTTGACAAGAGGAGCAGAAACATCAACTTGAACCAAAATCCGAGCAAAAGCTATTTTCGATTTACTGCTAGTATACTTATCTGCAAACATTGGAACACCAATTTTACTAGCAATCTTACTTAAGCTCTTTGCTGACCAGAAGCAAGGGTCAAGATTTGGCAAAGTTACCCACACTGGAATATCAGTTACAGCATCCAATTCCTGACTAATAAGTGGTGACCATGGTTTAAGAACAATAGCGTTGCTCCCAAACTGCCATGATCCATCTCTCAATATGAATTCCTTATCTTCCTTATTTTGAAAACGAAAGAAGAACCATCCCTTTTTAAAATAGAGTACTTCAGGAAGGGTAATTTGATTCCAATTTCGTGAAACATAATCAGTAAGCTCTTCAATTTTGACAATTTTTCCAATAACTGTTCCAACTAGAGTTTTCTGCCAATAATCAATTTCCTCCTGTATATCTTCCAAATCTATGGAAATTTCATCACTTGTCGAACTAATATAGTCAAGAGACATACCTTTTCCAGAATTCTTACTATTAGCCACATCTTTCCAGGTTGGGCGATTGACATCAGCAGCAATTGACGCCACACCATTATTGGGAACAACACTGGGCAACGAATTGGGTAGAACAACACTAGGCACCGGAGATGGATGACCAATAGGTAGCGAAGTGAGAGGAGGAACAATAGAACAATAGAAGTGAGATGAATTGTGTCTTTAATTTTACTATGCATTCAATATTATTTTACTAAGGTATCCATTAATTGACTACACATTATAAAATATTTTACTAAGGTATTTTAGCTTTTGAACACCAAATTTCACTTTATAAACACCTAATCTTTGCACTAAAAAAACACATAATATTTATGTTTGTGGTCTTAATTTACCAAGTATTCAAAACTATTTTAATGTGGTATCCATTAATATTAACTCACATTATTATACATGATTTTACTATGGTATGCATTAGTACTAGAAACCCAAAACTTTTTTTTGAAAAATTGGGAAGTAAATTTTATGTATGTGGTCTTAGTTGTACTAATCATTCAAAACTATTTTACTATGGTATCCATTCCATTTCGCATAGTTCAATTTTCATATATGTGACTAAAATTAAATATCAACCTCAAAGATTTTACTATCGTTTCAATCAATTTAAAATTTAATTACTAAGTGTTACTTGTTTGATTAACAAGAGTTACTCAATTTTACTAAGCACGCAAAACTATTAACTATGGTATCTATTGATTTTACTACACATAACAAAATATTTTACTAATTTTATTTACACCATATTTTAATTTTTATGCACTCCATTTTATTAAGTATTTAAGACTATTTTAGAATGTTTTACATTCATCAAAAATTGATTAATTTTACTATATGTACCATACTAATTTCTTCTTTTGTCTACTTACTTAGTTAATTATTTGTTGTAGATTAGGAAAAAAAAATTAATTCACTCTTCTAATGCAAGCCACTCGTTATAAGAAAATACTCAAAACTTACTTTTAAAAAGAAAAACTTATTTCTACCTCGTATATTTGGGTTTTTGCGAAACTCGTAAATGAAAAAAGGAAAAAAAATCCCAATTTTTTTCTTTTATGTCATTTTATATTCATCAACTTCAGTTACTTCATCTGAACACCATAATTAGATTATCCATAAAGCTTCATCTTCGGTTTCAGCTACCTAATCAGCTTCAGCTAACTAATATGATTGAGCTGGGTTTACCAAACAGACCTTAACTCTAGCTTAGAATATACTCTTCCTTTAATTATAATATTCATTCTCTATTATAAACATAGGTAAGGTTGCGTATATCCAGACTCGAAGCACCCTCATTGAATGGGCATTTACACTCGATTTTTGTTGTTGTTGTTGTTGTTGTTGTTGTTGTTGTTGTTGTTGTTGTTGTTGTTGTTGTATTCTCTATTATAAAAGAATTTACCATTTTTATAAAACAACATATATTACTTTCAAACACTCCATTTTATCAAGCATTCAAAACTAGTTTACTATGGTTTGCATTAATTTTACTATTGATTATAAATTTTTTTACTATGGTATCCATTAGTTTCTGAAACACTAAATTTTACAATTTAAAAACAAAAGTTTACTAAGCACTGAAAACCATTCTAGTATGTTATCCATTAATTTTACTACACATCAAAAAATATTCTACTAGTTTTATTTACAGCATATTTTATTTTTAAGCACATCATTTTATTAATCATTTAAGAGTACTTTACTATTGTGTGCATCACTTTTACTACACAGTATAATAGATTTTACTATGGTATCAATTAGTTATAAAATATCATGTTTTACTTTTTAAACACTCGATTTTACTATGTACTCAAAAGTATTTCGCCATGGTATCCAATAATTTTCCTACAAAATAAAGATTTTATTAAGTTTTAATTAAGAGACAAATTTTACCTTTTAAACACGCAAAACTGTTCCATTCAATTCAATAGTTTTACTATTTTTATATTTTTTGTACTATGGCATACATAAATTAAAAAATGCTTTAAAATGGACTTTTTATCACCTTTAATTTACAATTAGCACCGAAATTATTTTACTACCCACAACAAACTACTTTATTTTACAACTCTAAAATACAACTTAGTGATGTTCGAAAATATTCTATTCAGTTCAAGAGTTTATGTTGCAACCTATAACTATCTACCAAAATTATGTTCACTTCGAGTGTATTCTACCCAATGTAGTGAACCAGCCCATAGTTTTTCATGTATTTCGACTTGTACTTATCATTAATTTCTAAATAGTTAAAAGTTAACTATTTATGATAACAAACTTATTGGTCACCCTGTGATATTTTGTAAAACTTTACAATAATTTCATATTTTATTCACTTGCAAAGTACGGAGTATATGTTTTCTACTTGAATTTCAATTTTATTAATCTTTCATTTGAGTAACTTCAATTTCAGTAGCCATTTACCATGTTGATCACTTCCGCTCCGCAATCAAGGCAATCTTCCGTCAATTGCTGATTCCCACCGTTTCAACTAATTTTATGCCGTTTTTTCTTTCTATTTTTAATTTTTATTGTAAGCCTCATGCTTAAACTTTTTTATTAAACTAGTCCTTTTAATTTTTCTTAATTACAAAGAATGTCATGTTTAGACAACTTTTATTGTCTAAACGTTGAGACCTTTAGCAAAATTGTTATAGAACACAACGATGTTTCTCTCTCTAATTTCTCTCTCTAAAAACCTCTCCGGCGATTGAACATTGCCCGTAATGGAAAAGCGAGGACGAGGGAGAGGAAGAGGACGTGGTAGAAGCATACAATCACCATCTACATATCAAACTCCACAAACACAAACAATTAACCAACAAAATATCAGAGATCTCTCTAGATCTGGAAACTCTGAAAATCATTCTGGATCGAGATCTAATGAAAGGGATAATAATATTCCAAATACGAATGATGCTCGAAGAATTCGACCTATTGAAGAAGTACAAGGTGTGCAAGCGTTTAATCTGCCTAGCTCGTTGGGTACCCCTCCTCAGCCAGATAGATTACAAGAAGTTGTTACACTAGTTGAAACTGTGAATCCGACCCAACCTCAAGTTCCTGTTACAAATAGACAGTGGAGCTCTTTATTTCGTGCTAATGAAGAAGAAGATGATTCTCTTGATTACATTCCGAGTGAAGGTAATATCAAAATCACTACTGATGATATTAAAACTGAAGTTGAGTATTGGAAATCGAGCATTGTTTGTCATGTCTTGGGGTCAAATCCTCCGTTACATGTAATTGAGGGCTTTCTCAAAAAGATTTGGGACAAATATGTTATTGATAAAGTGGGTTCAATTTCTAAGGGGGTTTTTATTGTGAGGTTTTGTACAGATGAAGGGAAGCTTAGGCGTTGCAAAGTGGCTTACCTATGTTTGATAGGAAACCTGTTATCATCAAGCCATGGACTGTTGATCTCAAAATTGAAGATTTATCTATTGATATTGTTCCTGTTTGGGTCCAATTCCCGGGTTTGGATATCAAATGTTGGGGTAAGCCAAGTTTGTCAAAATTAGCTAGTCAACTTGGTAAACCAGTTAAAGTTGATCGATCTACTGTTCAAAAAGAGAAACTAGGGTTTCCTAGAATCTTGGTAGAGATGAAGATTGCTGAAGAGGTACCTGATTTCATTGGGTTTGAGAATGAAAAGGGTGGCCTATGTAGACAAGATGTCAAATATGAATGGAAGCATGTTAAGTGTTCTTCTTGTTCAATGTTTGGACATACAGTTTCTGAATGTAAGTTTAACAAGCAACAACAGCAAATGGAAGAATTAGCAGTTGAGAAACAAGGGAATGCTCCTGATACAAGTCGACAGCATGATAGTGTGGCTCCTGTTAATTGCTCGAGTGCAGAGAATCAGATGACTGGTCAAAGTGCAGTTAATAACCTTAGTAACACTACTACGGTTGTTAACTTAGATAATTTGATTTTTCAGCGTAATTCATTTGCTATATTGGAGGTGGCTCACCCTGAAAGTACTCTTGGTAATCTTGGTTTTGTGTCAACTGTTATGGATGACCAGAACAATGGTAATAGAGATAATTCAACTCATCCTCAGGTATCACTACTAGAAAGGGGTCTACTAATGATGAACTTTTCCGTCGTTAGTAGTTCGAAAAACCGTCGTTGGTAGAGTTAACGACCAAAAATATGTTCGTCCTGTGTTCGTTGTTATTGGTCTCGATGTTAGTAGAACTAACGACGAAAAAATATTTTTCGTTGTTACTTTTGGTAACGACTACTTTGATTTTCGTCGTCAAATGAAAAACTTCAACGACGGACTTTTAAAAATTAGCGACCAAAAAATCCGTTGTTAGTAAAAGTCGTATTTCGATCACAGTTTGATTACGACAATTGATTTCATCGTTAGTACGGTTGTCTTAACGACGAAAATAAAAGTTATGGTCATTAATTAACACAATTGGTATGAAGAGTAAAAATTTTATTATATTTTACATCTACCAGCTTTCGCGAAACACCATGCTTACTTTTAATTATAATACATCAATACATTTGTAAAGCATGAATTTTGATATATATTCGTAAGTCATAAGTTCGGACATCATACATGTCTATAACAATAAAAAAAAAAAAGGGTAGCGTCATCTTAAAGTACGCACCTAACACAAAATCAAACATAACAAACAACACTAAAATCCAAATAACACTATTGACGAGGTTCGTTTGACAAATTGCTCCCCTAAAGACGATATGCTCAGTTGAAATTCCTCCATGTACTGTGTAAAGCAAAGCGGCAAGATCATCTTGGCACCATCCCGAAACTTTAAAAGCCTAAAAGGAACATAAAAACGAAAGTATTATAAATTTAATATATATAAATCATATAGGAAATGGACAATGCAAAACATAACAATTTAAATTCCCAACCCCGAGTTCATTAAGCGTGAATACTGTTATGCAAGTAAAGTAACCTCATCTATCAAAAGTGGTCAGTCAAATAGACCAACGTAACTAATCATAGGGAAAACACAGCCCCACCGTCAAGCTGTTTACACAAGAGAAGTACTGATATCATTAACACTACCAACCACCGCAAATCTATTCAAGCCTGAATGCCAATCATACAACAAATCATTTACTCAAATACTCCAGCACAACAGAACATCCACATCCAAACACAACATGGTGCAGCAACTAATCCAAAACAATACCATTAGCCAATAGCAACCACCTCAAAATATTTTGACTCAATGCTTAAAAATATTGCAGATAGTATTATGGTTCCTCATCACCATAACTTAGCCTTGTGACATTTGATATTGGTTTAACCGTCACAAGTGAACTAAATCAACCTATTAGGATCATAAGTGGCAGTGACAGTGGCAGAACTAGATAGGATTGGTGCTTGTTCTGTACGAAAATAGAGTGACTAGATTGGCACCTGACTGGGGAGAATTTTTACATTCCTCAAGTAATAACAACTAAATCCTTGCTATGCCAAAATAAAAAAAAAGATTGGCACGCGACACTTAAAACCCAGTCAGTTATGCAATATTGAATCTAGTTACTGATCAGAGGAAGAGTTGAGCCACTGTTTGGTGGTGCTTATAATCACAATTAAACAGTGGCACGCATTTAGAGACTTTTGGTGTTCATTCGTTGTTACCATTAGTCATGGCAGACTATTTTTTTTAAGTTTGCAATTCAGTTAAATTTTTGACAACCTAGGAGAGCTATTTTTATTATTCCTCGAAGACTTTTACCATTCACCACAGAAGGCGTGTTGTGCTTTCTGTCAATTAAGATTGCTGATAAAAATTAAGAAAGATTAATCTGACCTTTGAAATCCGAGACATTTAACCACTGAGAATTTAAAAAACAGATCCAATGAGAAGCGTCAGATGCGTGACGCTTTCCAGACAGGGAAAAAGATTTTGGAAGGAGATTATGAAGTTAGATCATTTACCTGGGGGTTCTCTAGCTTGGGATTCTCTGGTAGATGACAAGTCCACATTAAACCAAAAAAAAAAATCCTTTCCACATATTCATTGCATCTTCTACAGATTCCATGCGAGTGGTGAGAGCCTGATTTTCAGCTTGTACTTTTTCCATTCGATTGGCCAAAACATCATTTTCTTTTCTGCTAGCATTTAACTGGCTTATGAGCTCCGCCTTACCAGGTAAGGGTCCTCTAATATCTTTTAAGTTCATTCCTCCGCCATAGCCAACCACCCTCTCTCGAGATTTTGATTTGAAGACCTTTTGAGCCACCTGGGAAAATAGGTGAAAAAAAAGTATTACAGATCGAAAACATTAGATTACAGTAGAAAAAAAGGCCATTGATTATAATATAAAGAGCTTTCGTGCAACACCTCCATATGGGAAAGAGATGGATTTTTTTCTGTAACATCTCGTATTTCATCCTACAAGATGAATTAATAAGTATTGTAAGCAAACTACCACATAAGTAAGTCAATGCAAATTGATCCAGTGCCATGTATGTAGTCATATATATACATACACATTTCTCCGCTATCTCAACAGTGGCAGGAACAAATGTTGGAGGACCATTCTCTTGAACAACTTTCTTTTTGTGAGTCTCATAGTACATCTCGTATAGCCCCGGCTTATTCCCATTATTGGCGCCCTTTCACAAAATCAGCACATGATAAGCACATAAGAATTACTCAGCATATAGTGATTATATCAATGACTTGATAAAAGCAAATATCTTACCTTTTCCCAAGCAACTTGCCGATAAGGTTTGCTACCAGTACGATGAAGTAACTCTTTCTTATAACCTTTTCTATTTTCGGAGTTCGTTATACTTGCTTTCTGCATTTTAGATTTTTTTCTCAGGATGAAAGAATAGGGAAAGAGTTGTATGAAACATAAGAGTGTTAATAATTGTATGTAACACTTAATGCTAAAACAAAGTCATACTAGTTTGGTTGATTTACCTTATGTGAATCCTTTGAATAAACTTCTACAATCAACCATTTCCACTCATCTGCTTGAAGTCCATCGGGTACAACCTTCAGAGGCTCTTTCAAAGTTTTATTCTTTTTTGTCACATTAATTCTCTTTAAATCAGACCTCCAGTTTTTCCATAGATCGCTCATATGTCCATTACCTTCTAATGGATAATATGCTTATATGGAATATTAGAGGGTTTAATAACCCTAATAAACCGAAGGATATTATGTCCTTAAATAAAAAGTCAAAATATTGGCTTATTTGCTATTTTAGAAACTAAAATAAAGAAAAAAATTATGGTAACTTTTGCAATGTTCTTATAGCTGGGCAATTGTTACAAATTTTAGTAAGCATCCTAATGGTAGGATTTGCTTAGCATGGAACCCCATTATCTATGCACTTGATATTCATTCTATAACTGCTCAGTTAATTCATGTGACTGCTACACACATAGCTTCTAAAAAGAAATTTAAGTTATGTGTTGTTTATGCTTTCAATGAGTTATGTGAGAGATGTAGATTATGGGAAGATATTATAGCAATTAGTAGTTGTTCTCAGGAACCATATTAGTTGTTGGTGATTTTAATAATGTCTTGAAAGATAATGAAAGAGTTGGGTCAAAGGTGACTTATGCTGAAGTTAAAGATTTGAAGAACTGTGTGGAGCTTTGTGAGCTATCTGATATGCCAAGTAGTGGTGCTTTCTACACTTGGAATAACAAGCAAAGTGGATCAGCTAGAGTATATAGTAAGATTGATAGAGCCATGATAAATGAAGATTTTATTAGCTCTTTAATCTAGAGCTGTATTTCTACCTGAGTGTTACTTTGATCATTGCCCTATCTTGATTTCTCTATTTTGTGAGAATACTAGTAAGAAAAAGCCTTTCAGATACTATAATATGTGGAGTTTCTCTGATGAGTATCATGAAAGGGTTGCTGAATCTTGGAGAAAGGAAGCTAAAGGGACTGCTATGTTTAAACTTATGTTTAAACAGAAAAGATTGAAGCATGTATTCTTGTTGCTGAATAGAGAACAGTTTAGTGACATTGAGAAGCAGACCTTGAAATCTAAAGAAGTATTGATTGATTGTCAGAAAAAGCTGCAGAGTAATCCAAGAGATTTTGTGTTAATTGAAGAAGAAATTGCTTTGTCCAAGCAATATATGCCATTAAACAAAGCTTGTATGAGTTTCTTACATCAGAAAGCCAAAACTCAATGGTTAAAGAGGGTGATCAGAACACCTCCTTTTATCATTCATGTATTAGGAAAAGAAACTACAGGAATAGAATCTGTTCTGTAAAAGATGAAATGGGGAAAGAATGTAGTAGTGCTGATGATATTAAACAAGCTTTTTTGCAGTTCTACACTTAGCTATTGGGCTCAAATGTTAGCTCCAGAAGTCATGTTAATAGCTATGTAGTTAGACAAGGACCTGTTCTCTGTGCTGATTAAAGAGCTGCTTTATGTGTTCCCTTTACTGATGCTGATGTTAAAGAAGCTCTATTCTCTATTCCCAACATCAAAGCCCCTGGTCCTGATGGCTATTCTAGTAAGTTCTACAAGGACAATTGGGAGCTTATTGGAAATGAGGTATGTGAAGCTGTCTTAGATTTCTTTAAATCTGGGAAACTGCTTAAAGAAAGTTAACTGTGCTACTTTATCTCTCATTCCCAAAATCACTCATCCTGTTTCAGTGGGAGATTTTAGACCTGTTGCTTGTTGCAATGTGATCTATAAATGTATATCAAAAATGCTATGTAAAAGACTGAGATGTGTTCTGCATTCTATCATTTCTCCCTCTCAATCTGCATTTGTTGAAGGTAGACAAATAGTACACAATGTGTTACTTTGTCAAGATTTAGTGAAGCATTTTAATAGGAAAGCTACATCATCTCAAGCTATCCTTAAAATTGACTTGAAGAAAGCATACGATTCTGTGGCTTGGGATTTTATTGAAGAAATGCTAGCTGCTTTACAGTTTTCTTGGAAGTTTATCTCTTG
Organism: Pharnaceum exiguum; assembly: GCA_900322385.1. Classification (NCBI taxonomy): domain Eukaryota; kingdom Viridiplantae; phylum Streptophyta; class Magnoliopsida; order Caryophyllales; family Molluginaceae; genus Pharnaceum; species Pharnaceum exiguum. Next base: position 20,770 of record ONZK01004532.1, on the reverse strand, counting down.
GATTATGACCTGTTTGAAATCACCATCTTACTCTTTGATGCTAAATGGTGAGATTTTTGGTTTTTTTTCAAGGAAAAAAGGGTTTGAGGCAGGGTGACCCAATATCTCCAATGCTATTTGTCATAGCTATGGAGTATTTGACTAGAATATTAGCTGTTGTGGCTAAGGAAAACCAATTTTCTTTCTTTCCAAGATGTAAAGATCTTGCCTTGACTCATCTGTGCTTTGCTGATGACCTAGTAATGTTTTGAAAAGGTGAATACAAGTCCATTTATATGTTACTAAGTGGATTTGAGGCTTTTTCTAGTGCATCTGGACTTCAAGCAAATAAAAGCAAGTCTGCTATTTATTTTTGCAACATGGTGAATGAGGAGAAAAGAAGAATTTTGGAAGTTTCTGGCTCTAAAGAGGGTTTCCTTCCCTTTAAATACCTTGGAATACCTATTGTTTCTGGCAGATTAGCTATAG
>ONZK01004531.1:679-15435 GCA_900322385.1 Pharnaceum exiguum | reverse complement strand
GCCCCCCCCTCCCCCCCAAAAAAAAAAAATGAAGTAACTTTTCTAGTGGTTTTCGACCATACTTTCCACATCGAGATCAAGTTCGAATCGTACTGGGAGCATTTGAATTAGGAGGAGGATAAATTACTCCTCCGCCCTCATCTCAAAATACTTAGGCTTATTAATTTGTGGTTATTTCAATCCAAGAGGACATACTAATGAGTGGACCACCACCTTCTTACCTATTTTTCTAGCTATTTTAAAAAACAAAACTTTTAAGCTAATGAAAATTAATTACTCCATCTGTTTCTGAAAATTCTTCCATTTGGAGGAGTGCACGCATTTTAAGAAAGCTGGAAAAAGACTAATTTACCCTCAACAAGTGGGTGAGTGAGAATGAGGGGTATGGTAGTTGTGGTAATTTGGCTAAAGTACAAGGGGTAAATGAGTTACAAAAACAGAAAAGTGGAAGAACTTTTTGAGATAGACAAAAATAGAAAAGTGGAAGAAATTTTAGAAACGGAGGAAGAGTTCATTAAGGAAAAATAACGTGTTTTTATTTTTTAGGAAACGACAACTGTGAATATTTTTTATTTTTTTATGGAATACCGTAAATTTGTCGAAGCTAAGATTCCGCAATTGTTGAGATATTGAACAAGCTGGTGCTCAAGAGAAAGAAAAATGGCACCGATGTTGATTAGTAATCGATCTATTGGATTAATTGATTGCTCAATCATTCGCCTTCCCTTGATCCCTTCTATGCGAGTAATGCGACCTTCCAACCATCTCGTGTTCAATTCCAATTCAAGTGTTCAACCCAGGTTTATAAACGCTCTAATATACGAGTATTATATTACTATTATATATATATAAAAAAGGTAGCGTAGCTGCGCTGTAAAGCCATTTCCTTTGTGCCATCAAGTACTGAAGCGTAAAAGAATAAAAGGTAGAGCACTAGAGCTTGTAAGGTGTAATCAGTATAGATGTGAACTTGATTGAAATCTGCTTGCTTGTCAGGCTTGATCGATGACTTGAGGCTTTTTCAAATTAAATTTCCCAACCTTAGCCCGTACATGTAACTGAAGTTTAATTAGCGCGCGCGGCACCAACATCCACACGTTTCAAACTTACATGCAATTCGATCTAAGTTTGGCAGCCCTTTCGATCGGGGGTTCCTTAGGGACCGAAGTTCCAAGAAATTGTGGTTTTGATTACCTAATAGTTACGAGTTCCCCATAATATAATACACGACATAATTTTGTGCCCGCAGAACGCTTTGTTTAACGACCTTCAAAGTCTCAAAGATAAAAAACAAAGCGTTTTGCTCTCAATCTGTGAGATTATTGTACATGAATGAACACAATTCCTTGTTTTTTATCTTGTAGAGAACTACAAAGGCTCCACATTTGCGATTATCAACCTGCTTCGGCTCTTGACCCTCTTTATCTTTCCTAGCTAGCCTATACATAAGTGAAAGTCACTATTCCTTTAATGAAATACTCCAGTATGTTATTAACTCCAATGTACCACTATTATTTTCGCCTCTTCCAACAGCAGGGCTAAGCAAGTTAAAGCCGGAATATCACCAATTTACCAATTCGAACGAAATTGCATGCACTCGAGAAAGGATTTCGAATTCCCTTTATAATAAATCTCCATGTACAAAAATGAGATCAAATAGGTGATATCCCAAAATACAACTACACACAAGGAACCGGAATATATATTTTCACACTGATCTATCTATGAAGTCTTAAGCACCCGTAATCTTTTGCTGCCTAAGTTGACGGTAAAACTTTTGAATAAACTCCTCAGCAGCATCATCAACCGCATGATCATAATCACACATTTCCATTTCATCGAACATGTATGGAGAATCAGTGACCCTTAGTTGCCTTACCATGGGGCTTCGTCCGAACCCAAACCCTGGTAAAATCGGTGAATAGGCAGGGAAAGGTGACGCCTCGACATTGTCGATTTTGCCACTGTTGTTCACAAGCATTTCCAAAACCCTATTAACAGCATGCATCTCACTCTCGGTGATTTCGCAATTAACTGGCTTAGAGTGTTTTTTGTTTAGGGAGAATTTGTACTGTGGATAGATGTTGGGAGTGTTGCTGCAACTGAACTCATATGCGTCGCAGTGGCGGTGAATAAGCTTCCCAGCGAGGTTTTTGGAAACAAGCTTATGGGAACGTTTCATGGTTAAGTACTTCAGGTTTAGTAAGAGTTTTCTCTTGCATATGTTTTTCCTTAGCATAAAGTAAGCAACTCTCATTACGTGCCATATTCTCTTGGCTATCACTTGTACATTTTGCTCCATTCTTTTTAATTTCCTTTGAAATCTTTAGAGAGGGCGGGGGAGGAAGCTAAGAGCTAGAGGATTTGGAAAGGAGATTGTATTGTTACAACTTGTTGGTGTTGACAAGAAAGGAGGGAGGAAAACGGTATATATAGGGAGAAATTAATAATGAAATCAATGTTCTTAGCAAATATTTAAATAAAAACAAGTCTTAGAGTGGGAATGTTTGTTTTTGAAAAAATGAAGTTGAATATAGATTGGAGGTGGCTTGTGGGGGCAAGGGTGTTTCCTTAAGTTTTTGGTGGTATATGATTAAATAATGGTGTTCCACTCCAATAATTGGTTGGAAATCAATCTATGGTGAGGGCTTTATAAACAAGCTCACTAGAGGTAGATTACGTGTCCTCGATTATATTATGAAAAATATAATAACATATGTAATTACGTGTGAAATATTGTGATTTCTAAGCCGCGCTTTGATCGAAGTCTAGATCACTCTAATATGATTGAATCAAACATCTTAATTTTCACTCCATTGAGGTCAATCAAGGAGGTGTCGCCATCATACAATTTCTTAAGCCGTCACAAGGATTTTGCTCCGAAATTAATATGAGATTACTTCGCTACGTGTTTTAGTCAACAAAAAACTTTATACTGTGCACCATGACTCCATGAGTGCACAACTATGTTCTTAATCCCATGAAGGAATGAACTTTCCTCCAATATTACGAGGATGCATGCTTTCATGATCAATGTAGTATTTTTTCTTCTTCATAATAAGACTTCATATAATTTTTTTGTATGTAAGAGAATATATATAGCTGTTTTGAATTGAACTTAACAAATTGAACTGATCATGTTTAAAATGGTCCCTAATAACAACTTAACAAAATTAAACATCTTAATTGTAATTCAATTAGACTCTGGAAACAGTCTCCCGATTTTTGAAATCGGGGTAAGGCGGCGTACATCAGGCTCCCTAAGTTCAAGATGGGATTTATACGGAGATGTTGTTGTTGTTGTTTAATTGTAATTCAATTTGACTAAGCTGAATAGAATAATTATACTATAATTGAAACAAAAAATGGCTTACTTTACAATTCAATTCGACACTTCTATAGAATTGTAGTTCAAACTTCAAAATAAAAGCTCTACACAAAAATTGTGTGAACTTATTTCATGTATGAGACGGGGTCTTTAATGACAGAAAAGTTCGCCTAATAACCCTATATACTCCGCCTTATTTATAATACAGGTTCACACAAATCTTCAATACAAGTTGTATTCTTTTTAACAAAATGCAATTGATATGAACGTCTCTTAATTGTACTTGTAAACCGAGTTACTTGAAATGAAGTTGCACTCAGTGCCAAAATGTCGAGAGTTTGTAAACAAAAAGTAGTTACACTATTGTTGTTTGTTGCTGATAAATTGAAGTAGCAAGAAATCGGACGCAAGATTTCTGTCTCAGCAGGTTCGTTAACCACACTTATTAGCACATATGGGGAAGGAAAAAATTAAACGAAACTGTTCTTCAATTTGAATATAGCCCTGCTAGATTGATTTGGATTCTCCATTATCCTAATCTTGTCATCTACTTCACCCTTAAGCATTTCCCTCCAACCTACAAACACTAACGAAAAGCAATTAAATCCAAGAGAAAAAGGTGTCTAATCTTTTCAGATAAAATGGCACACCATAAACTAAACTGAGTGGATATAAGACTACTTCGTGGTGTGAGAAATTATTGTGCCTTCTTCGCTTTTTAGAATTTAACTAATAGTGTCTTTTCGCTTTTGAGCTTAATGTGGATAAGGGACCTAAAATTGGCATTAAATTAACAACAGTACTGTACTGTTCTAGTGCAAATGCTGTACCAGTACTACACTAAATCTATTGTGAACTTTGTGATCATGGTAGTTACAGGCTGGGCTAATAATAATGGATTCCACTTGACTCCTTAATTAAATTTCTATTCCAAATTCCAGGGCCTTTTCCCCAAATTATTTTTTTTATTAGCATTAATTTGGTCCTCTTTTCTTCTTTCTTTTGGTATGTTGGCTCTCCTCACTATCTGTCTTCTCCTCTCTCCAAGGACTTCAAAAAAATGACAGAAATTGAGTTTCTAAAAAAATGACAGTAGGATAGTGCATAGCTGGTACATTAGTATTTTCCTTAGATGAGATTTTCTTTGCTTTTGAGAACATGAAGTGAGATTTTCTAGTGCCACTTGGAAGTTGGAACAATTACTATCCGTTAGGGTGGATTGGATCGATCATATACACTAGGATTAGCCGATAAAGGTCAATTACTGGCTTTTCCTTTATGGGGTAGTTTATTGGATAAAAATATATAAAATACCTTGGTCCATGTATATGCAATAATTCAGTACAGAGTCACCGAATAAGGTGCTTTTTTTTTTCAATTTTAGTGTTATAGTTTATAATTTAATTAGTTTTTCTCAGCTTAATTTAGTATTATTTTATTCTAGTTTAGTTCATATTTGGGTTGTATTTTGTTGGTACCGATTGTGACTTTTGTCATGACCGAAAGTGAAAATAACTATGTAATTTGTACTTATATTATACTTGCTTCGTCGGGACAATAATTGGAAACTTTTCAAACTTGAGTTGGAGAGAACAATCTGAAGTGATGAAATGTTTTAGTGTTTACAACTACGTAATTTGTACATACAAAAAGATTATTTTCTAAGGGATAATTTCTCGAGAGATTGAACAAACTGCTATCAATTACTACGATTTTATGTTATTGTATTGACTAATTAGTGACAGAAAATAAGAAAAGGTGAGCCGGTTAAATTTTAGTTTGTCCTAACACTTAATTAGCTTGTTAATTTATATCACCGTTAAAAAAATATTGTTATGACTATGTATCTTAGGCGCAACGATTTAGCCAAGTTATCTTTGATGAGAGACTTAATTCATTGTTAATGCTCTATGAATGTGTGAGTTCAACTTATGTAAAAATTATGCAAACGACTAGATGAAATCAGGCAAACACGTCCTTGTAAAAAAAACACACACATATGAAAATTATTTTCTCTAAAAAAAATTTGGGTAAAAGAAAAAATAAATTATAAAAAAATCAAACAAATCAACCATCAATCTTCAAAGTAGTAAAAATCAAAGGCTAAGAATTTTCCTTGACAATTTCTTATGTTCCACCTATTTTCTTAAAAGAACAACATACTCAACCAAAATTTTATAGGAACCTATGGCTTTCGTCTATGGGGTGAATTGAAGAATCCCTTACAAAACTTGCATGGAAAACAAAATAAATTATTTTTCATTTATCTAATCAACGAGTCTTTGTTGCACCTAGTTTAAACTCACACTAAATGAATTTGGAATTAATAATTAAGATATTAATTAATGATATTTAAAAGGTGACTAATAATGTGTTATAATTAATTATAATGCTTTGAGAAAAAACATACGATGTACGGTGTACCTTAGGGCATGTTTATTAGTTGTATTTTAGTGGGTTTAAAGAAGAGTATAACCTTCATACTTGAGTTTAATACCTATAAAATGGGACCCATTTTATAAAAGTATAAGGATTAGTTTTAAAATCCACATACCCACCCTTGTACTCACAATTAACTAATTACATGGAACCCACATATATTTTCTTTTTAAAAAATTCATTTATTCATAAATATTATGTGAGTTTAACTAATAAACTAGAAAGTATAACTAGAGTATAAACCAAAAAATTATGATGTGCCACTCTTCTCATACTCTACAAAGTCTAGGGTTAAACATGCCCTTAAAATAAATGTCATCTTGCATGTTCATCTCGTTTACTACATAAAATTTTAAAGTCTTATATGTTTCTTGTACGGAAGAAGTCGTATGTCTTTAAACAACCAAGATTAAGGAGACAGACTTCACAGATATCATTCAATGTGTTTCACCTGTCGTTTTTCTATTCTAATACAGAGGCATACAGCTAGTATGATTCTGAGTTTTTTTTTTGTTTATTACTTAGTCCAGAACTTTCACGACATATACGACACATCGTACGATAATGGACATTCTACTCTACCTACTAAAAAAAATATTCAAGGTCAGATCACGTCCATAGCAAGTTAGCAACTGAGAAATGGACAGGATTTCTGCTTTACTAGAAACATGATCTTTTCTAGTGACACATTTCCCTTGTTCAATGTGTGCATGAGTGCATCCATGAGGTTCAAATCATAAACGGCAGCCCATGCACCTCAAGTCCTCAACGTAACTTGTATGAGAGGATTTGTATGTAACAGTAAGCATGAAGTTGTCATCACATAAGAATTCTGCCAATTCGAAGCTTATAATTATAATCATCGTAATTGAAGCAAAAAAGAATCCACTAATTTCTCATACATAAAAAGCTCCAATGACTGTTGAACATCGAGAACAACCCACTCGACACATTTATTAGAGTAGCAAGGGTTCAACCCAAAAATTAATGACCATGCATTATACAGGGTAACAAGCAACCAATCCTAAGAAAAAATACAATAGCATACAAATGGAACCAACCATTCCAATCTCATCAACCTGAATGTTCTATCCGAAGCGTAAGAACCAAAGGAAATATGGAAATTTTTACCAGGCATGTACTCGCTCTAACATCATCCAAAATCTCAGTTATTCACGCCTGTGACAAACTTCAGCAACATATTGACAATGGCAGGGGATATGTTAGACGCCTGACCCTTGAGCTCTGAGATTTTAACATCAGTTTCTTGTTCTAGGCGTTTCACGTTAGCGCCTGAGTCCCCGCTACTCTGTTACATCAGAATGAAGTTCACCAGAGTTAAGACGACAAGCCTTTTGTATGTGTCAATAAAATGCACATATCTGATATCAACATTGGATGCAGCAATGCAGAAAGCATTATTCTGCAGCTTAATTATGAGACAGCCAAAAAGCCTGAACCCTATTTACACGAGGAAAGTTCCAGGTTCAAAAGGACAAAAGGCTATGAGGCATTACTATCATTGAGTAAACAGTGACAAAGATTAAGAGAATCAAACAGGGTGAATATGCAAATGAACAACCAAATTCCAGCTTCGGTTGGACGAAGCAAAACTTATAAACATGATACATCTCATTAGATCCCAACAGACCACCTAAACTATGGTGTTACAACCCTGAATAGGACTCCAAACCACTTCCCAGTAAGTAATCCATGTGTATCATTGATTTCAAACCACCATCCTAAGCAGGATGGCATTGTCTGAAAGCACAGACTAGAGACCCTGATAACATAAAAAATTTATGAATCTGGGATTTTGATGCAAAACCTGCCTCTGAGAGCAGAACGACCATCCTACCCCTGATAGCTGAGCAGAAGTCCTAATCCCCCCAACACACACACAGTGTGAGGGAGGGGGAGGGGGAGGGAGAGGGAGAGCGGGACAGGGAGAAAGAGGAGAGATGGAGGGAGGGAAGACCCCATTGATTTCATTCATGGATCGACTAAAAAGCACTTCATGTCACCATTCTGATAGTCCAACTTTGGTCAAGATATGGTTTTATTCACTCTCTACAGGCCTTGGTCATCCATTCTAGCTCAATAATGTGGAAGCCTAAACTTCATGATCAACAAATGCTAGGAAAATTAACTCAAATGAACAAATGATCGTGAACAAAAGGTCATCCATTTAACTATTGAACATACATAGCGAACGACAACACAGAACTGAAATCAACAGTCAGCCTTTCACCCTTCACTTCCTAACCATCAGACAAGGAACAGACTAAAGTGCCAGAACTCAGAATTAGATTTACCCAGTTGACATTTGCAACATTGACAAACACGCATCCAAAAAGGACAAAGAAATAATGGTAGTGCAGTATGACACTATGACAGCATTCTATCCAACAATACAATTCCTAAATCTTGCCTAGTTATCAACCTTACCTCTGTAAGTTTTCTCTGAAATCCAGCTTCCATTTGGGCACGGAACTCAGCAACCTCCTTCTCAGCCTCTTCTTTTGCCTGCCTTAGTCTGGCCATCTTGGCTATCAAACAGAAGACAATTGAGTTAAATTAAATCAACAAGGTTCAGTAAGATGATTCGAAAGGCTACTACACTCCTATGTAAGCTGTAGGCTTGTAAATTACAATCTGTTGGTCAACAAAGCAGCATGAATATGGAAAAAAACTCAACATACTTTATGTGAATGCCATCTACAAAGGCGAAGGCTACAAGATCCAGTTCCCTAATGTAAACTACAGTTGCATGAGACTGATTCTCAATCTTACGTATTTGCACTCTACCCCTAGCACTCCAGAAACCTGAAGTTCAAAGAGGAAATTGGATATACACCAAAGAAACCGAAGAAGTGCATGGGTGATGGGAGCTGCAAAAAGTGGCATCATGCTTCCCTTGCCAGGACTACTTTATCTTGGCTGCAATTTCAGAGCTCAAAATGTGGAAGATATATCGGAGCTTTTTTCTTTTTTTTTTGATAGAAAAATAAATTTTATAAATCAAATGTCAAAAGAGAAACCAAGGACAAGATGTCCTTTAGTCTCATAAAAAATTACAAAGAGCGCCAATTACGTTGTATAATGGAAAGAGGATAATCCTTAAAAGCCCCACCGGACTTTGCCCACAAGGAAGCTATGAATTCTACCCTCCCCCAAATATAATCTTCAGAGTGAGAGCCCTTATCAAAAACCCTGCTATTACGCTCCAACCATATACACCAAAAGATTGCAAGGACGAGATATATCGGAGCTTATGAAAGAAAAAAAAACTGTTCCTTGCATTGCCATGGCTGATTGCTGACACAACCCCACTGCAACCTAAGGTAAATGAACTTAGGGGCAGTTCTATCCAGCTGAGCTCAGCATTGTTTTGACCCTCAATTACCATTAAAACCCTATCAATATTAGGCTCTTATAAAACTACATAGTGAGACCTTTGAAATGACATACAAACGATCACAAATGGAAATCAGCCTCATAACTTGTTATGCTCACACGTTATGAGCTATATTGAACGGAGTTTTTTTATAAAAAAAAAAACAAGCTGAAAAGGACAAGCCAGTAGTAATATCCATAGACTGATGGGGGACAAAAAATATACCAGCAAACTCCTGATATCACAGTCAGTGACAGTGGGTCTAAATTTAGAGTGCAGCACTGTCTACAAAAGAAAAAGGAAAAGAAAACTAAAACCATATAGGTCTTACTTTCAGGATATCTGGTCTGATATAATACAAGATTCTACTGGGTAACATTTCAGTGGAGAGCTTAAGATATTCAAGAATCACAAATAACTATTAAATGAGAAAGGGGTACACAAATTTATTATTAAAAAAAGAAGACTAAAGCAAGATACCGTTTTTGGCGGCATTCACAATGTGCTGTGCTTCTTGCTCAACGCGCAGCAATTCCTGAATTCCATTTTGGCCTCTGCTTGCTTCCATTATAACTGAGAGTGCTCACACTACCTGAAATAATATCAAAGAAATTGCTTCTATAAGATTAATGACAGTCAACAACAGATAGCTTCCACAAGAACTACAGACATCCTAACAACAATGACTGCCTGCCTCCCTCAATCCAAGATCAGTTGCCTACTGGATAGTTAAAACTAAAGTCACAATTAGACAGCTCATTTAAACAGATGAAGGAGAACTATCATACATCAGGACATGAAACTAAAGGGCAATTATACAAAAAGATATAACATATATGCCAAACCATAATTCGGATTATGTATAAGGCCAAATCATAGTGCTAAACATGCATTCGAGTGCAACACCAACTCCCAGCACCCTTCAACTGCCAACCATGTTTGGATTTCACCACTGAGTTTCTCACTTCATTAGACGCAGTGACAACAGCTGTCTCATTCACACTGTCTCTTCTACACTCCTCCAACATCCACCTTTGACACACCAAGTAAACAAGCATAAAGCAACAACAACAACCACCAAGGGTACTGAGGAGGTCTGATGTACGCAGCCTTACCCCGAAGGAGGCTGTCAAACAAGTATAAAGCAAGAACCAGAAAAGTAACAATTCGAACTAAAGTCCTCTTCTGCCAAAGAAGACACGGGCAATCCAAAGATATGGAAACAAAATAAAGTCAGGGAAGCTTTTATTCTCTTCATCACAGAGACTGAATAAAAAACTTAGATCAATCGCTGATGATTGATTGACACCACAGTCAACAGCGCCAGCAAAGTCAAATCACAGAAAATCAACTAGGGCTATATTCAAGCATAACAAATCACACATGTTTAGAAGCTCGATTATACAATTGATTTCGATCAATCATAAACATCTTTGCTGAGACAAACTCAAGACACAAACCAAATTAAGACAATTTGGATTCAAAAGGCTCCACACCCTCCAAGCACGAACAACCAAAGTCTCCATTCTCCAATGCCAAAAAGGCAATATCATGATCAAAATACCACACCAATGATCAAGCAAAAACAAACTCCAAACAACAACAATAATCCAGTGTTATCCCATCATAGATGGGGTACTGAGGAGGCACAGACTTATCCCGACGGAGGCTATTTCCAAGATAACCCGCGAAGCAAAAACAAACTAGCAAACACAAAAAAACAAATGATCAATGCCAGTCAATGACACTAATCCAGAGCTCAAACTATCAATTCCCACAAAACAAACAGATCCCAAAGCAATGCCAAAGATCATTCCTTTCCAATCAACTAAATGACCACCAAATCAGCAATGCCAACATCCAAATCCCACATCCAAATTCTCAGAAACCCTTCAACATCAGACAGAAAAACCAAAAGGGTTCACTAAAAACACAACAAATTCTCCAAAGCTAACACCAAATCAGCAATGCCAACAAAACTCCCACATCCAAATTCTCAAACAATCTTCAGCATCAGACCGAAAAAGGAAAACGGTCTACTAAAAACACAACAAAGAACCAAATTCTAACATCAGAAGTAAAACTCAAACATCAAAATCAGATCAAATCATCAAGTCAAAGGCATGAAAATGAAAACTAAAAAATACCCAAGTGAGAAAAGATCATAACTTTGACCCACATCATAATTAAAGATCAAATCTTGATCTTAAGTACAAAAAGTAAACAAATACACCAGAGAGATCTGTAACTAACTGTAACATTATCAAACAAAAGGGATACTAGTAAATTATGAGATGATCATTCTGCGTGAATGATGGTTGATGATGATGATGATGATGATGATGATGATGTGAAGTAAAGAGAGAGAAGAGAGAGAGAGAGAGAGAGGAGTAGACTTACAGAGAAGAGAGGAGAAGGGAGTTGAGTTGTAGGGAGCAGACGAGAAGCTAATAAGGGAGGAGTCGTCTGAATTTTTGGCTCTGATTTGATTTGATCTGATCGGAGACTAATAATTGTTGCTAGATAAACTAACATCGACACCGTTTATTTATTTTTTATTCTTTTCTTTTCTTTTTTTTATTATATTTTCTAATTATTTTTGTCCTCAATTCTTAGGTATACCGGGTGTATGTGTACACCCTATGAATTTACAACTAATATTACAACATATATCATTAGTCACATTTTTAATGTCATTAGTCAGCCCCTTTATAATGAGTCATAAATCCATAAGGTGTACCGGTACACCCCATATACGAAAGACTTGCTGAATTTTTTTTGGGAGCTTTTTCTGTTTTACAATGAATTTTGTCGTAGATCGATATTACAAACATTTTAAAATTTCTTGAGCATAATTAGTACAAAAATTAACTCCTATCAAACACATCAACAAGATAGAATAGAATTTTCTTAAGTCGGAATATATCTCTTCTTCTGAAAATTATACGGAGAATTCATACTATGAAATTATCAGTTTGGCTTGATTGGGTGACTGATTATACTCTATAAGGCCAAGAATTTTGGTGTATTACAAATATTAGCTGTTATGGATGAATTTATTTGCAAAGTAGGCTATGTTAAAACTGCAAAGCTATTAATTGATCAGTGGGGACTGTCTATCCTAGACATTCTATTACTGCTCTCATGGCACTTCGTAATATTCTACACACGCAAGATAACATGTAGATGAGAGGATTCTCTTTAGCAAACACGTACTATCTTTGTGGAAGGGACTTAGAATCTAGTGATCACCAATGGTTTAAATGTCCTTTCTCACGGGGAGTTTGGAGTGTTATTTTTGGCTTGGTTGGGAAGTACAAGTAGAACTCAACTTCAAACGAGAACTTCTATGGTTATACAGGTTTAATAGAGGGAAGTATTGGAGGAAAAGGTTGCGTCGAGTTGCTGTGAGGCACTGTTTCGTTACAATGGCAAGCTCGAAATTTGGCAATTTTTGAAGAGCAAACTACAAACATGGAGCAAACTATACGAGCGATAAAATCTCTAACTTCTGACATATTTCTATTAATGTATAGCGGTATTGCTCATAGCGCTCAAATAGTTGATTTACTTTTTAGATAAGTTTTTGTGGCATACTCTTATTGTGTAAGCCAACTTTGGTGCGTTTTTGTAATTGGATCTTTATGTTATCTTAGGGGAGTACACTGCACCACTGTGGTTTGGGTGATCGTCATTTTGAAATAAAGATTAAGCCATTTCAAAAAAAAAAAAAGTTAAACACTAATTTTTTACACAACAGACATTACTTTTAAAAAGAAAATAAAATAAATTAATGCCTCCTAATGGGCAGAATTGGGTACCAGAAAATTTATTTTACTTGTGACCTTTTTTTTTAAGAAGATGACACATCATCAACTTAACGATGAAATCTAACATCTAAACTGATAATGGAGCAAAACGTCATGCATGCATCCAAATCAACATAAATTTCCATCATATGAAGTCCATGGTTTGAAGGTTAGTTTCTCGCAATTAGTAACATTTATTATAAATTACTACATTCATTTAAATTTAATTGTTTATTGTCCCTTTTAGAATATTTTTAATTGTCCACTTTCCAAACTAAGCAACGAATTCATTCCTTCCCATTCTAGCCTTACATTTTGATTGTAGATGTCGTATGGTTATTATTTAATGAAATCTCTCTTTTTCCTTAAAAAAAAAAGCCTTACGTTGTTAGTTAGACAGGAGAAGTTGGAGGAGTGAATGAGGAAATAGGTTGGTTGGTGTAGTTAGATAGTTATGAGAGTATATTGTAGTTATTTTTGCGGCTTTCTTTAAAAAGAAAACTAAAATAATTACCAAAGGGACAACCAATATGTTTGTACCAAGGGAGTATATTATAGTATGTAAGTTAAGAATCCTTAAAAGAATTGAAGTACGTGACCTTATTGTTTGTCCAACCCTCCCCCCTCCCCCAACTCTTTTTCCAATTCTTAGGTACACCGGGTGTACGGGTACACCTTGTGGATTTATTATAACTAGTATTACAACATATATCATTAGTCATATTTTAATGCCATTAATCAGTCCCTTTGTAATTAGTCATAAATCCACAAGGTGTACCGGTACACCCGGTGTAACAAAGACTTACTGAAACTCTTTTGTATTTGATACTCCCTTTATTTCAAAATAATCCCCAATTCTTAGGTATACCGGATGTTTCGGAGGCTTGTCAGGTATACGTACACGACTTGATATTTTTGTGGTTATGTTGGTCATTAATGATTTCTCACTGTAGGTACAAATGTTTTGTGGGTATATTTCGTTTCTGACGTTTTCTTCTTACAGATACAAATGTTTTAATGGGCACATTGGTTATTAACGATTTTGGTTTCATTACAGGTACAAAGAGATTTCTCATACAGGTACTAAGTGGGTCATTCTGGAAACAGTCTCCCGATTTTTTACGATCGGGGTAAGGCTGCGTACATCAGGCTCCCTCAGTACCCTATATATCTAAGATGGGATAATAATGGGACTGTTGTTGTTGTTGTATTACAAATTTACAACATATATCATTAGTTGCCATAAAAAATATCATTAGTCACATTTCTGATGTCATTAGTGAGTACCATTATTATTAGTCGTAAATTCACCCGTTGTATCAAAGACTTATTGCAAAATAATTGTAGTTCTCATAGGTGGAGATAAATTTTGTCTTTTAATTCGTGAAATAATTACTTTAAATCATGAAATGAAATTATCGTTCATAAATTCGTCGTGACATATACTTTCATAAAATAAAGTTTTATCACTTGGTTGTGTAGATTTTGAGTAATATTTAGTCAAAGTGATTGAAACATGCAAAACGGAAACGACAATTATGTGAACTGGAAGCCAGGAGTATTACTTTGAGACCATATTTTCATACTTGCTCTATGCACTAATCATTAAAGGGTGCATTTTATGTTTTAGGATGTCCTAAACTATAAGTAAGTTTTGGTTTCTTTTAAGGTTTTATTTAACTGATTGAGATTACATTTCTCAGTTTTCTGTTAATTAAAGCAATGCAGTAACCATATATAACTTGTATACGACGTCTAAACTTTGTGCCATAACAATACGTTT
>ONZK01004528.1:9394-37066 GCA_900322385.1 Pharnaceum exiguum | reverse complement strand
AGGATAGGATTTAGGTGGATTATTCGCCAAGAAACTAATTAATTAAATAATTAATTAATTAGCTGACTTTTATGTGGGCCAGGCTGACTTATGTGGACTGAGCTGACTTTATGTGGATTGGGCTGACTTTTGTGGACTGGGTTTGACTAATTAATTGACTGAAGCCATTAATGAGCTAAAACCAATCAATTTAAGGCCGAATATAGAATAGTGTTAAAATAAATATCGAATGCAAGTTAGGTTTACATCATAAGGCGTGGAAAATACCCGGTAGAATTACTGTACTTACACCTACTGAAAATATTATCCCATATAAATGGCAATTATAATTGTCCTTTTATGTCATTTTACCTTAATGAGCTTCAGCTTCAGCTACTTCATCCGAACACCCTAATTAGATTATCTATTAAACTTCATCTTCAGCTTAAGCTAAGCTAACTAATTAGTTTCAGCTACCTAATCAGCTTCATCTTCAGTTACAGTTGGGTTGACGAACAGACCCGTAGATGGGAAATAATCCACGAGGGAGAAACTGTTGACATTAAGCGCCCACAAGGTTATCCAGCCGTTACATTCGTCCAACCCCATCTCCTCTGTCTCATTCTGATCTCCTCCATTTCAACAACAACAACAAAATAATAAAAAAGAAGAGTATCTAGTCTAACTGAGACAAAACAGTCAGACACACACACAGACCCATAAGAAACAGAGATGCATCTATGGCCGTCTCTGAAGATCAAGGATTCCTTCAGAGAACCATTCTTGAAAAACGTCGAGAGAGTAAACAGCCAGAAAAAGAAGCAGCAACGAGAAAAAAAGCAGTTGTCTCAAGCCGAAGCAGATGACGAAAATAAGCTTCTAGTTGCTGATGGTCATGGTGGTCTGAATTTCGCTGCTGTTGCTCTCTGCAGGGATCTTCTTTTGATTTTCACTTGTTGCTTCTGCTTTGGAGGTAATCATATTTGCTAACTTTTCCCTACTCTTCTATGATTGGACATAAGCATAACCCACATTTTTTTTTCCTGTGATATTTTTGTTTAGAAGAACTTTATTGTTAGTAGTAAGTAAAATATTCAGTTTTTGCTCGATTTGAACACGTACAGACGTACAATAGCATGTCATGATAAAAGTTGGTGAAAATGAATTATGAGACCGAGTTGGCGAATAACTGAAATTGTCGGTAGCTGGATTTCTGTATGTTCTGAAATGATGCCGGCATGGCATCGACTGTGATCAGAGTTGTCCATAAGACCATATCCTGTTTTGGGCCTTTAACATATATAACAGAAAGTATCTCAGGCTACATTTACCAGAATGAAGCAGATACCTCTCTTGGGCGCAGTATTGTAGTCAATTCCATTGAAATAACTTTTGTTAGTGTCAAAAGTTTGTTTATAATTGCTTGTAAAAACTCCTTAACTTACTCTGAACTTGATGGAATTACTGAAATCGGAGAAACGGAGTCTGCTAACTTAGGTCTTTATGACTTTGTAGTTGGATAGCCACAAAGATGATGTTTTTCCATTCTTTCTTGAAATAAACTGACCTGAGTCTGGATCTTCTCCGTTTGAATATTCTCCATTTGCCTTCCATTTATCATCCTACGGTTGGAATTATGTGGAAAAATAGGGGTTGGGTAACTTGGGTTTTTAATAATTTTTAAAAACCAAATATTCTATGTATTAAAGAGAAAATGGAAGGCAAATGGAGCAAACACAAATGGAGAGGATCCAAATTTGGAGAAGTATTTGGTAGTTTAGAATAGTTGAGCATTCATCAATGGATCTGGTCTAAATCCCTATGAAGTTAAAATTTTGTCAAGTCTGATCGGTCTAGGCTCGACCAATACAGGACGTTGGAGTTATCCTGCATATTAGCTTGCGTTACAAACTTACAACTATAGGAACATGGTACACCTTAGTGAGATTACAAATCATTCAGCTTTTGCCTTGTTACTGGTATGAGGAATTGAGCACAGCTGAAATGATCTTTTACAGCCGTTTTTCGTTAAGTTTTTTACTTATCCTGAGAAGAGACAATTTATTTTCTTGACAGCTTTTATTAGAGTGATTGCCAATTTCCAGTTGGTCTAAGGTCTAAGTATTCATCTCATTTTTGTTATGCCTTGATTACTAAGTGCACAGTAAGATAGTTAAGATTGATGCTTGAGATGATTTATTTGCAGCTTTCTCGGATGAAGGTGAGATCAGTTATGTTTAACTTAGGATGCAGATCGATCAATGCACATCTACCTTGCTGGCTTGCTATGTAAAGAAGTACCAGTCAATGCTCCACACATATACTCATGATGTGCAAAATCTTCTTAAACTGGAGTCAAGAAACCTCTCTGTGACACTTATAATGCTCCTCTGATCTGCCACAAATGGATCCTGGATGTTGAACTGCCCTCACCCTCGTTCGGCAATTTACCATTGTATTTTGTCTTTGTTATCCTAGACTCTTTGCCAATTGGCAATGTTTAGTCTCCTTATACATATTTACTGTGTTTAATTAAATAATCAGTAGATGTTATAGTAGAAAGATCAATGCATATTAAGGCAGCCAATAGGCAAGTTGTTGCGATGTATCTTTTAAATGCGAATAGATTTACTGCTTACATGTCTGGTCATCTGGACTTGTGGTACTCTTTTTTCAACCTCCAGTTATATTATCGATTGTCAAGATTGACACGTCAATTTAAGATTGCAATTTTTCGCAATTTTTTTTCCTTAATCAATTGTCCTTGCAAAGGTGTACCAATGATGGGGACTTCGGGTCAGGGGACTGGAATGTGAAATCGCGTATTTGTAAGACCTTAGTCTCAACTCTCAACTCTCGACCTTCAACGCAAGACGCAACGAGTCCTTCTCTAGCAGTACTAGGGGAAGACGGGCTGGAACGCAAACCTTGTTAGTCTCAAGTCTCATCGTTTAAGCGAAGACATACTTGGTCTCTTGGGCTAAGAGGTAAATGATTGGGGGACTAATTCCATTGAAAAGTTTCTCCTCTCATGAGCGTCCAAAACCCTCCCTCCTCTCTTGAGGAAACTGATCTTCTTGCTCGATCGAACAAGAACAGAATCCGAACTAATGAATCTGTAGAACTACTAGAGATTGAAGATGTAACAATGAATGAAGAATCTAGCCCCACTCCATCTTTCGTCCCTGAAACCCAAAACATCGGGGAAAACACCACTCAAACACAAGGAGTTCCCTCACAAAATGTATCATTTAGGGACATGGTTGCAGGAGTTCAAAGGCCGACTATTGACCCGCTTGCATATCTCGATCACTTAAGTGAAGGCGAGGACTCTAATATAGAAGATGACACCCCACCAGAAGAGAGGAAGATCCCATGTGTCCCACTATTCTTCTCACCAAAGAAGAAAAGATGAATATGAGGAAACCATGGAGACATAGGATATATGCAACTCAAACGAAGATTGGAGAAAAAAATGGAGTGTTCGCGGTTTTCTTACATTGATAGATGTAGGATGCGAGTACTACGTGGCTAAATTTTCGAATGCGCAAGATTACAATCATGTGCTCAATGAGGGTCCTTGGATTCTAGGGGACAACTATGTCACCATAAGAAAATGGGTGCCTAATTTTGTCCCTGATGAAGAGCCTATCAAACATCTCATCGCTTGGATCCAGATACCAAGACTCCCGGTTGAATATTTTGATAAAGAGCTTCTCCACAAAATTGGCGAGAAAATCGGCAAAGTGATCAAAGTTGACCGAACTACTGAAGATGTCTTGCGAGGTCGTTACTCAAGGCTTAGCGTGGAAGCCAACTTAACCAATAAGCCTTTGTTATCAAAGTTCAGACTTAATGGCCGTGTATGGAGAATACAGTATGAGGGTCTAAATCTCCTTTGCTTCAAGTGTGGAAAACTAGGGCATAAGGCAGATACATGCCCTCTGAACATGGCGACTGATGAATCTACCCATCAGTCCACAATGTGACTAATAACCCAACACAAGCCGTCCCTCCTTGTCTACCAGAATACGTTGAAAATTACGGACCGTGGATGCAGGTCAAAAGAACAGCCCGTAGAAGACCACAACGAGCACCAACAACCAGGATATTCCGTCGAATAATCACGAAGTTCAGAATAGAAGGCAAGTTACCATAATGCCACGCGCAAATCAAGCTAGCAATCCCGAGCCTCGGGGGTCAAGATTCACTATGCTAGGAAATCTCGAGCAAGTTACCAATCCGGAGATATTGGGATCTTCTGAGGAGAGTCCTAATGCGGAAAATAATACATTTTCCTTCCAGCATTTGGTAACTAATCTGGCCAATACGGAAAGTAATCGCCACATGAATACTTCCTCTGCTAGACGACCTACAAAGAATCCCACTAGACCACAACCACGTCCACAAAGAAGAATTCCTGTTTCTCCAAACACACAAGCCACAAATACAAGCCCTACACAAGCTCAAAAACTTGCCTTCGATAACCAATCCTTTCCATTGACTTTCAATGCCCAACAACCTGCCCCTCTGGCAAACTAACAGCGTGTAAACACACGGCAATTCCAACCCACCTCACGTATACCACTACAGTCCATCACAAACACCATCCCACAACAACCACCACTACCCCCTGATAGAGTTAGTGTACATCAATCAAATTGTGATGAAAGCCACCACAATGACCCCCCATATAAAGAAACTACTCATGATCGAGCAGCTCCTGCAGCAACATCAGTGAAGATCCTTCCATGGCATCACTAGTGCATGATGGAGATTATGACATTCCCCAAGTCCACGTTGCAGAGGGAGAATGTATGTCTAGTGGCGTCGATGCCACCAGAGGTATATGCTAATTCAATTAGCCAAGCTTCCTCCAAGGAAATAGATCCAGTCAAATTTCATTTTTTAATGAATCAAGCAAACTCAACCTCTTTGTCACTCCTAGTCTGGATTACCCAAGGAGCAGCACGTAAGGAATTTCTCAACACTTTGAGAGAACTTATTCGCCTTCAATTCATAAACCTTTTGTCCTAGCTCTTGTTGAAACATGGATATGAGGTATACAAGCAGACAATGTGTGCAGAAAAATAAGGTTTGATGGCCAATTCCGAGTCGACCCTCAAGGCCACCGTGGTGGTATTTGGCTCTTATGGAAGAAGGATGATGTTAAACTAGAGGTTCTTAACTTCTCAGATCAACAGATTACCACAAAAATTTCGAAAGCTTCGACTAGGCCTTGGGTTTTCACTGCGGTTTACGCGAGCCCTAACACTTCATTACGGGAAGATTTTTGGAGGGAGTCTACGCAATTTGCTTCTCAAAATTCGGAACCTTGGGTGCTAGCAGGAGACTTCAATGACACGAGAAGTATGCTCGAACGACGCAATTGCTCTTCATCACTCGATAAAAGATGTCAGAAGTTTGATGAATGGATTGAGAGCAATCATCTTGTTAACTTAGGTTTCCATGGCTCGGAATTTACGTGGAATAGAGGACTTGATACTAACACACGTAAAAGTCCTCGATTGAATAGAGGTTTATGCAACCTGGACTGGCGAGAGAGGTTCCAGGAAGCCTCAGTGCGTCATTTATTAACTAACAAGTCTTACCCCACTCCATTACTTATTAGTTTGGATGGTTTTGCTCCTATTAACCCATATAATAGACCTTTTCGGTTCCAAGAGGCTTGGTTGATGCATGAAGAATTTCAAGACTTCCTTGCTCCATCTGCCTTAGCTACCCTTGCTGATGAATTAAAAATTTGGAATCAAGAGGTGTTTGGAAACCTTTTTGCCAGGAAAAAACGAGTATGGGCTAGGCTCGAGGGCATCCAGAAAAGCCTTGCAAAAAAACCTTCTCGTGGTCTCTTAGCACTGGAAAAAGATTTCAAGAGTGAGCTTGATGATATACTGGAGCAGCTAAATGTCTTTTGGTTCCAAAAATCACGAACCAAAGCATTGCTTGATGGAGACAGGAATACTAGGTACTTCCATGCCTCGAGAGTCATTAGGCGAAAGACCAACCGTATAGAGGGGCTCAAGAACTCTAGCGGTCATTGGATTTGGGATCCCACGGAGTTGTAAGGAATGGTCGTGAACTACTTTCAGTGTCTCTTTACTGATGAAGCACCATGTTCAGGTCCATTTGACATCCCATCACGCAGGTTTCCCCGATTGATGATGGAGATTATAATAGGCTATTTCAGTCGTTTTCTCTTGTCGAAGTTAAACAGGTTGTGCAGGATATGAGCCCATTTAAAGCGCCCGGGCCAGATGGTTTTCAAGCAATCTTCTACAGAAGAATTGGAACACTGTTGCATCGGAGGTTGAAACTTTAGCCTTGGAAGCACTCAACAAGGCCTAACTCCCAGCCGTGGTAAATGAAACGTTACTGGTCCTCATTCCCAAAATAGAGAACCCACAACTAGTTTCACAACTACGGCCAATTGGACTCTGTAATGTGGCTTTCAAAATGATCACTAAAGCCATTGAGAATCGGCTCAAGTCATTGATGCCTAAAATCATAGCACCCACACAAACAAGCTTTGTACCGGAAGGAACATTACGGACAACATTGTTATTGCTAAGGAAATACTGCACACAATGAGCGACAAAAGCGAGCACAAGTATACCATGGCGCTTAAAGTGGACTTGGCTAAGGCTTATGATGGAATCTTCCGGTCCTTTGTTCGTGATACTCTTATGGACATAGGATTACCTCTGAATTTGATTGAAGTCATCATGTATTGCATCACTACGGCTTCAATGAGAGTAATGTGGAATGGCTCAATAACGGAGAAGTTCCTTCCCTCAAGAGGCGTTCGCCAGGGTGACCCATTATCACTATACATTTTTGTCCTTTGTATGGAGCGATTGTCACACATAATTAATGAAGCAGTGGCTAATGGTGACTGATACCCGTTCAGGCCAGTGTTGGAGGCCCTCACATTTTGCATCTATTTTTCGCCGATGATTTAATTCTTTTTGCAAAGGCTTCGCTTGATCAGATTAGAGTCATTAAGGCGTGCCTAGAGCAATTCTGTGTCGCCTCAGGAGAATAGGTCAATTATGCAAAATCAAACATTTATTTTTCAGTGACTACTCCACCCGAAACTGTGACACTCCTCACTAGAGAATCGGGTATGCAAGAATCAGATGGCCTTGGGAGATATCCAGGAGTTCCAACGAAGATTAATCGCATGTCAGTAAAGGATTATCAATATCTAGTTGACAAGGTTAATGCTCGCTTATCAGCCTGGAAGGGTAAATATTTAGCTGGTCCGGTAATTCTAGCAAAATCTGTCATCTCCAGCATCCCATATTATGCAATGCAATCCTTTCCGTTGCCCATGTCGATTTGTGATGAAATAGAGAAGAAATCACGGGCATTTGTATGGGGGAGTACGGAAGAACAAAGGAAGATCCACATGCTCAACTGGAATATTCTTCTAAAACCAAACTCTACCGGTGGTCTAGGACTTCGTTCAATGCGTCAAGTTAACTTAGCTTTCATGGCTAAGCTTGGTTGGCGCACCATTACAAAACAAGACAGTCTCTGGGCTCGAATCATGCGGCGCAAATACACTCAGGACAGAACTGATATTGATGTATTTCAACCAAGAAAGGAGACTCCCCTCTTTGGAAAGGCATTGTCAATGCTGGCTCGGTACTAAGGCAAGGTGCGCAAACTGTAATTGGAGATGGATTGAGCACTAACTTCTGGTATCACAGATGGGCAAGCGAGAAACCTCTGGAACAATTAGCTATATTACCCATCCCTGAGTCTGAACAATGGAAAACGGTGGGCGAATATTGGGATGGTTCTAATTGGTTGTGGCATGAATTCGCTCATCTCCTTCCCCCTGAAGCACTCCTGCAGATTTCTTCTCATGAATTATTACATCACACAGTGCCCCGGATAAGCTGGCGTGGGAGCACTCAAATTCAGGTGAATTTTCAATAAAGAGTGCACTCAAGATTATCACCAAGGAGCGAGACATAGTTGATGATCCCAAGTGGGAGGCTGTGTGGTCTGTCAATGCTTCGTAAAGAGTTCGGTCCTTTCTCTGGATGACCATGCATAACGGTTCCTAGCCAACGCAACGCGGGTAAGCAAGCATCTGTCAAACAATCCATATTACAAAGATTGTAATGATATTGAAACATGATTGCATCTTCTGCGAGACTGTCCTCTGGCTTGTTCAGTGTGGGATAGGATAATCCCACTAAAAATGCAGCGCGACTTCTACACCTTACACCTTCAAGACTTGATATATCTTAACCTCCAATGCAGTCCGACATGGGCACCCAAATTCGCAAATGCCATTTAGTGGATTTGGCGTTGGAGAAATATGAGAGAACATGGTGAATCAGATTCTATTCAGACCATAAACACTCCTTCATTCTGTAACGCACACAAGAGTATACGAAGGCTGCGGCACTCAGACAAAACTCTTTGTGTGGCAAGCGATCTTACTCGGAAACTCAAATAAGCTGGAATTTTCCACCAACTAGCTGGGTCAAGCTCAATGTTGATGGACTGCAAGGGGAAACCCCGGGAATGCAGGATGCGGTGGTTGCTTCAGATCAGATAAGGGAGCTTTCATCCGAGTGTTTTACAGCTAAGATAGGTTGGTGTGGCGCCCTGAAAGCTGAACTCCTAGCTACGCTCAAAGGCCTGTGAGTAGCACATCAAATGCAAGTCCCGAAATTGATTCTGGAGATGGATTCTGAACTTGCACTCAAGCTGATTTCTGGCACCCCCCTGCCTTCAATCCCCTGTCATTTCATCATCCAGCAATGTCGTACCCTCCTTGATGCTCCAGGATTCGCAGTGTACTCACGCCTACAATGAAGCCAATGTCGCTGCTCATAGCCTCGCCCAACTCAGCTTCAATAGTGACTCCATTGTCCAGTTCTATGACTCACCCCCTCCCCAGCTTCTGGATGTTTTCTTAGATGATGTAATGGGTCGTACCCGACCTAGAATTATTCCTGTTTGATATTTTAAATTAAGGGCAATGCCCCCCTTCACACCAAAAAAATGATTGGGGGACTAGGGGTGGACGGGTTGAAACGGCTTTATGCTCAACGTTTATTTGCCTTTTTTTGTTGCCCACTTAGTTCACCAGAGCTTCACTTCTACTACGTCTAAACCCGACCCGTGTCGCACACCTGACTGTAGTGGGTATTTGGGTAGCTAATTAATGAGAACTCGTTTTATATTTGATACTGGGTCAGTAATGATAAAAAAAATTAAAAAATAGTTTTCTTTAAGTCTCGATCTATTTGCAAAAAAAAAAAATAATAAATTAATGATCCCATCTAAAGTAAGTAGTTCCCAATAATTAGCTACCCATCCTATAATTTTTGTTCTATAGAATAGTCGGTGAATGTGCTGACCTTGATTTTTTTTACAGTCATAGCACACAAAATGCAAGCATTCATTGTGTACCCCTTGTTATATTTGTGATGACATACCTCATTTTCCGTCACGACAGATATAAGAATTTCTAATATCTGTGCCGACAATTTTTAATATCTGTTATGACAGACTTTATTATCGGGTCACGACGAATTGAAAAACCTGTGGTGACAGATAGGAGGTTAGGTCGGTAAAGGGGAAGGGAGGGTATGACAGCTAGGACGGTGGAAGGAGAGTCGAAAGTCGGCTCGGGAGGGGATGGGGGAGAGGGGAGTCCACCCAAGGTATCGGCCCCAAGAAGGGAGGGGGGAGAGGGCCGAGTATTTTTTTTATTAAGAAAAATGAAGAAAAAGAAGATAAATGGTCTATAATGCATGCTTGCATTTTATGTTGTATGACCGGAAAAAAAAATCAAAGTTAGCACAAATTCTAATAGTTCAATTAGCAGCATTATCGTTTGATTCCACTTCCCCAACGATTGGGGTATCAAAGCTTGGCTTTATTTTGAAACCAAAAAAAAAAAAAGAAGCTTGGCTTTATTTTATTTTATTTTTATTAAAAAAGGTTGCAATCCCATCATCCCCATGGGCCATGACATCATTTCCGTGATTAAACTAACCAAACAAACTCCAAACTACCCAAATTCACTCCACTCTATCATTTGTCCCTCACTTCATCTCACAAACAGAACACAACCAACAAAAATACAATACAAATTAAAAATGGTGCACCCAATAGCAGAAGCAAACGAGAAGAGCCCATTCGGCAACCTAACACCAACTGAATTCTACGCAAAACACTCAGTTACCCACTCATCAGCCTACATAACCAACCAACGTGGCCTAAACCTTTTCACGC
This sequence comes from Pharnaceum exiguum, assembly GCA_900322385.1. Classification (NCBI taxonomy): domain Eukaryota; kingdom Viridiplantae; phylum Streptophyta; class Magnoliopsida; order Caryophyllales; family Molluginaceae; genus Pharnaceum; species Pharnaceum exiguum. The sequence goes on along the minus strand of ONZK01004528.1, from coordinate 26,803 downwards.
AATGTTGGGCCCCATTGGACAAGCCCATACTCGGCTCAGTCTGTGTGGTCCATGGCTACACTGGGGAGTCAAGCTGGTCAGTCCAGCTAACCTCAGTCCACCTAGCCAAAGCCGGGTTCGTGGTCGGCGCCATAGACCACCAGGGCCATGGCTACTCTGATGCCCTTGATGGGCTGGTGGCCCACATTCCGGACATAAACCCAGTTGTTGATGACTGTGTTAGGTTCTTTGGTGAGTTCCGTGAGAAGCACGCGCCAGGGAAGCCCTCGTTTCTTTACGCTGAGTCACTTGGCGGGGCGATAGCGATGTTGATCGTGTTGAAGGGGGAGGGGGCAGGGAAGGGGTTTGATGGGATGGTTTTGAATGGAGCTATGTGTGGTGTTAGTCCTAAGTTTAAGCCTCCTTGGCCTTTGGAGCATTTGCTTGGTATTGCTAAGGTTCTTTTGCCTACTTGGCAAGTTGTTCCCACTCGTGGTTCCATCCCTGATGTCTCCTTCAAGGTCAGTAGTGTCATCTGCTTTCTGTTCACTTTTGTTCCATTCTTTGATTGATTACGTTGGATGGCTTCAGTGTATATTACCCTACTAATATAATATGTGAATGTTTAACATCATTTGTTTTGGCCATGTTGTGACTTCTTGGTTAGGCACTGTTTTATTGGAAAGAAATGAACCGCAAACTTATGAACTAGATTACACTGAAAACTAATAAATTGAACTAAAAACTAGGTGGAATTAAAGTTGTAGAGAACGGTGTGTTACTTAAGTAGACTGATTAGAGGTGAACTAGTTGAACAAATTCAAATCAAGTGGTATTACCTTATTAGTTGATTGTTAAAATTGCCAAGAACACCATAGTGAAAGATCAATTAATTGCAAGGCATTATAAGTAGTTCATTTCATAATTGAGTGACCGTGATTCTTAGATGTCAATAATGTGTTAGGAAGGACCATGTCTAGGTACGTGTCAAGTTCATGTGTTATTAACTTATTGTGATGTCCATGTATCACCTAACAGTCTAACACTATGGATGGGAAAGAACTAATAAAGTGTAACACATTATTTGCAAGACAAACCTAACTATCAACTGTCACCCAGTATGACCATGGGCTCCTGTAAGCATATTGCCAGTGATACATGCTCTGATTGAATGTACTCCAAGTTCATGGTCAGAGCCGATCCAGGCGAAGGCCCTGTTTATTCTTAGTCTTGATTCTATCTCAGACTTAATCTGAAGCTTGGTGTTAGTGCCTTAGGTTAGTTCTGTTGAAAAAAATTAATAAGTTTAGCGAAGTTCAGTCTGCGACCAAATGATCAGGGACTCGGTCTAATAAGTAATAATGCCGTTTAACAAAACCAAAACTAAGATAAGTGTGTGCTAACAACTGCCTAATGATATAAGAATGTCAATTTCACGTTATCATAGTGCTTTGAGATCTTCTATTCTTGTGTCATTGCACTTTGTTAGTTCAGCTTTGGTGCGTCTACTTGAAGGTTTTGCTGAACTCAAAATCAAATGCAACACTGATGTTCAGTACTTCAGTACTAGAATAAATGGTTTTTTTTTTTGATAACAAGTACTAGAATAAATGTTGATGGACAGATGTTTGCCGAATTATGTCAATTAGGTCGAATGGAAGCGAAAACTAGCAATAGCCAGCCCAAAGAGGTACATGGGGAGGCCAAGGGCGGCAACAGCTTATGAGCTGATGAGGATATGCAGGGAGGTGCAAAGCAGGTTTGAGGAGATAGACATCCCTTTCTTGATCATCCACGGAGGGGGCGATGTAGTATGTGATCCTGCCTGCGTGGAGGAGTTGCATCGACGAGCTTCAAGCAAAGATAAAACCCTGAAGATCTACCCTGAAATGTGGCACCAGCTGGTTGGTGAGCCAGACGAGAATGTTGAGTTGGTGTTTGGTGATGTTGTTGAGTGGCTTAAGACCAGGGCTCTCTCTGCCAATTGCGGGGGCAATTCTAGCACATGAGATTTGTGCTTGATGATTCGTAAGCAAACTGAAATTCCTGAGGCCCTGTCAAAGGACTAGCTACAAACTTACAATAACGAATAGAAGAATCCTCAGCTTGAGGGAATAGTCGCAGATGCTATTGTTTAAAATATAGAGCAATTGTACTTCTGAAGGTGACCAATGTGTGAGATAATTCGATTGGCATATACTCCGTATGTCGAACAAAAACATGAAAAGACTTTGAATTTAAACTGAACCTTGTAGGCATTTGAGGAAACTTTTCTTCGTTTGTATCCTAGTGGTAAAATAACAATTCCACGCTCTGTGCCAGTACGCCCCTCCCAAATAAAACCAAAAAAGAAAAAAAGCACCACTATAGGGTTCATAATCTTCTGTTGTCTTAGTAATGCGCATCCTTTTTATATTTATGGCGGGCCAAGAATCTCCGAGGGACAGTAAGATTTACTCCGTATATCTGAAGGTTAGATTACTGACAAGGTCAAAGAAAACTATAAATTTGGGAGATAATAGCGGTATTCCACTACATTTATGGGTCTCAACTTCTTATTTTGGACAATTAACTCTAGATGCCACTACGTTTGATTTTTGATTCAATTTATGTGCTTCACGAATCACGATCCAAAGTTCCGACCTCCGTAGAATTTATCTCTTTTGTGATCTTCTTCGTAAGAGGTAATTAACCTCCTTCCGCCTTTTAAATGTGCATTCTTTCACATTCTTTTCCGCTGTGTTTAAAAATGGATAAATTCTGCATAGGAATTGATAGTAGATTCAAGACATCCGTATTAGACTCAACCATGTTGCAAATTTTGCACTCTGCAATGAACAAAGCCCATGAGAAAGTTCGGTCTAAGGAAGGAGTGATAGAGAGGTTAAATGAGCAGTCGAAATTCTGTGAGCTGGCCATAATGCAGTTAGAAGCCTGTTTAAAATTTGTGCAAGAAGAAGCAGGTAGTAGTATTCTAGATAATATGTATGATAGGTTGTTACCAGATTTGAAAGAAATTAAGAATAGGCTTTATGGTAGGTTGAGAGAAACTGAGATTGCACTGGCTGAGAAAGACAGAGAACTATTAGAGAGAACAGAAAATGAAAGGAAATTAAAACAAGCATTACGAGCCAAAGAGAAGGAGTTGCAAGATTTGAAAAGAAGCGAGGATGGGAATAGAGAAGGAGACATAAGTGATCTGAGGAACTCGGTAGATCAACCTGTTCTGAACATCAAGCAACAGTTAGAAGGGGAAAAGATAGCTTTGACTAGGAGAATGAGCCAATTAGGGTCGTCCCCCTCCTCCACCATTGATGACTCAGAGCTATTGGATGCCTTCAGAGCAAATAGCATTGAAAATGCAGAAAGTTGCAGTTGTCCATCTCCCGTAAAGAGCAATTGTAGTATTTCTGAGTTCGGTCCTTTTTCAGAAACTGGTCTTGAGCAGATGGGTCTGGAGATTGATCGGTTAAAGGAAACTGTTGACACTGCTCTTGGGATGATTGAAAGCACCATTTTAAGTACTGATATTCACCCTCCTCTGGAGGTGTTGTGGATGCAGACGATAGAGAACGACATTCAATCAACAGTTTACAAAGAGTTCGTTTTACACCTGCAAAATAATTTGCACCCAGCAACTCTATTTTCAATTGGGGTGTCAAATGATGACCAATGGTCAGAACTTATCAATGAGGTGGCTCTGTTGCGCAACGAGATTGTGTTATTTGCTTATCCCGATGAGGGTGAGGGAAAGGGTTCAGAAGTACAACCAGTTCAGCAAGACGAGGTAAAGAACATAGCAGATGAGTGTTCAGAAAAAGGAAGTGGTAATTTAGTAGCTAGGATGATAAAGAGCCATGAGTCTATCATAAAGACGAAAATTGAGGAGTCAAATTGGACAAGGGTGGCAGAGATGGTTCGAGAAAAGGGTGAAACATCCCCTAGGAGTAAATATATTGGTCGCATCACAAAATGTGCTCACAAATTGATCAAGAAACTGGATGTTTTTCTTGAGAGGAAGAGCAAGGTAGATACACTATACAACCACCAGGAGGAACAGCATGAGGGTGCGGTGAAGGACTTAACGTCTGTGAATTTTCAATGTGATACAGAAATAGTAAGAATGCCGATCTCTTGTACAGAGGGAGTGATAACACAAAATTATAGTAGCACAGAGAAGGAGATTGATGAACGAGGTGTCATACAAACCCTGAAAGACGAAATAGAGCAGGAAAGATTGCAGTGTCTACTCATAGAACAGATTTACAAAAGCCTTTATGAAAGCTTGATGACAGAATTTGAGAAAGAATCAAAAGAACATGAACTCAAGGACTTTATCAAACCAGAGATATTCCATCTTGTTCTGAAAGACATCCTCATGGAGATAACATTTATCAAAGAAAATAAAGTGGCCGACATCTCTGAGCTCTTGGAGGACAATGAACTGATATTTCAATTGAAGGATGGGATACTTGGGTTTGTCTTAGGGGACATGTTAAAAAGTATTGAAGGGACCAACAGTTTTGAAATGTTACTCGAGGATCACAAGCAGAAAACTATGGGATGTATGTCAGAAGATGAACACCACATTTGTGAAAGAGATTCCATCTTATGCAACACTGTGCAAGATGAGATACATTTGACATTCTTGAAAGAAATGGCACACTGCAGGTCTTCCATCGCCGATGAAATTAGATTTTATTACCTTATTAGGGAGAATGTGTCTTGGTCTGTTTTTACTGAGACAGTGAAAGACTTTCATAAGTTTGTCGAACAATATGAGTCATGTATCAGAGAGAAAACATCCTTTGAAGATTCACCAAGAAACAAAAGGTTCAATGGGAATGAGAGCTTGATTGAAACGCTTGATTATCTGCTTAGCAACATCAATCACGAGGACTTTTTGATGCAAACTTCTGGAGATAAAGAGGAAATAGCATGCTTTGACAGTGCAAAAATAGAGCATAAAAGTGCGTCTGGTGAGCAATTTGACGATGAAGCCAGATTTAGTGAAGTTAGCTACAATCTAGAGTTGACACTCTATAAGTTAGCTGCTGCAAAATTATTATTGAAAGAGTTGGAATACAATGAAGAAAACATAGTAACAGGAAAGAACTTTGAAATCGCTTATGATGATGGGTCTGAGTTTTCAAGCCTTGACTGTTCTAACAAAATTGAGGTGGATTGTTCCGACACTGAACCATCTCCTGATCAGCAAGATACTGCAGTCAATTGTAGAAATGATTCTGACAAAATTCCTGCTAATAAGATGGATTTAGATGCTTGCGGATTGAGTGAAATGTCATCTAAAAGCTCGAAAAAGACAGAAGGCATACTTCCACTGTGCGATCTAGACCCTAGCTGTTCATTTGTTCTGACATTCGACAGCATGCTCCTGAATTTTGGAAACAAGATTCACCAGAAACTCAATATGAATCACACAAGGTACCCTTTAATTCTTGCGTCGATTTTTTTCCTTTTTTCTTCTGTATTATGGATCATAGTTAAAAGTCTAACAATTTGAAAAGGCACATGCAGTTTTTCAAGTATTGCAACATTCTTACATCACAAATTGTGATAGTGAGCATGATCTTACAATAAGTAATCATTAAATAGGAGATTGATTAAACGAGAATATGAATTTCCACTTTCCAGGTTGCAGAAGTTGAGTGATCATGTAAAGACACTATTTGAGCATAATTCCTATACGAGGGAAAGGGAAATGTTGTACAAGAAGGCTTTCTTACGTCGATGTCAAAATCTTCAAAAGGCAGAGATTGAGGTACTTGATTATTAGCTTGTTTGGTTATAATGTTGTCCTACAATTGGTGTTGCACATTGCCTAGACAACACATATTGTTATATATTTGAGAATAAGTCAGATTAAAGCAGCATGATGCAGCATTTTTATACCATGGTTCGACCATTATGCTTTTCCTTGCCACTAATGATTTGTTTATGCTTACTTAGGTTGACATCCTGGGGGATCAAGTAGAAGCCTTTGCACGTCTTCTTAAGAGAATATACTCAACTTTGAATTACTATTCACCAGTTTTACAACACTTAAGTGGGGTGAGTTTTCGTTATTGCTTAAAACATTTCTTGGGGCTTGAATTACTGATTGACTATGGAAGCTAGGTAGTAAGACACACCACCACTTGGCTTTGACGACGTGCGTGGCAGATACAAATAATCTGGAGGAATTATCATTTGTCTTAGCAAGCTCACTGGCCACTTATCAAGAACATGTTCATGATTAATCCAACAAACAAGTAATCATTATTTATAAATTGTTTCTCGCAAACAACCTTCCTGTTTTCATAAATAGGAGTAAGGTTAGTGCACCCCGACCTCCGGGTATCCCCATTGAAGGGGAATTACGGCATTACGCTGCTCGGTTGTTGTTGTTGTATCTACAAAAAAAAAATGATATTTAAATCGTAATAATGTCGCAGGTCTTGCATATTTTGGTCTGGATAAGGAAAGAGTTGAATATCTAGAGATGGCCTAGGACGTGCTCAACTTCTCGCGGTTGTTGTACAAAGACATAGTTCACCCATCACAAAACAGGAAAAAAGGTAGTGTATGATACCGATCACCGATGACCAATAAATGTTTCATAGCTTGTTCTAATGACATTTCGGTAATGCAAGGAATATAATGTTTTTTTATTATATTTTGAAAATAAAGGGTATGTGAGATTTTTCATTAATATAGCTCAATATCAAAGAACAACCTAGAACTGTAGAACATATGAGAGGAGTTGTACTAATACAAAATTCACCTGCAAAACAATTTTTAATAAAATTTACTCAAGAGGCGACTCCCAACTGACTTGGATTTATGCCTGGTCATCTTTTGTGGGAATAAAGACTACCTTCATATAATCATATCCAATATTATGTCTACCAAAAAAAAAAAAATCATATCCAATATTATAACCAGTCTTATTTGGTTTTCATTCTGTAAATTAAATCTTGTATACTAAGAATCTCGAATTTTCCAGCTTGAAAAAAGATACTATATTTAGGCTGCGTTTGAAAGTGTTTTCAAAGTGTTGTTGCTGAAAGCACCTTCCCATTTAGACTCCAAAAGCACTATCATCCACCTCACCTTTGACACAGTTGTAAGTGAAACCACTTTTTTCACATCTACAACACTCTTTACATCTATAGCATTCCACAGCAACCCCAAACTCAGTGTTAAGTTTAGAGTTTATGATGAAAAGGTTGAAATGATTTTCTAACTAGATATTTAGCTTTCTTTGAAGGGAGAGTAATAGAAAACTTTGTGACAAGAAAATAGAATTCTTGGCCCTTTCGCGTATTTTTTTTCTTTCGAAATGTTAATTCTCCAATTTTAGACGTCAATGGGTACCTTACCGTAGTTGCAGAGCTCTATGTTCCCACTACAATAGCACGACTTCGTAAGTCAATGATTATTGAAAAAGTCATATTAACAGCTTGAGCAATTGAGCTTGATAGTTGATTCTACTTGTATTTTATAGTATACATATTAAATACACAGTTTTCTTATGCATGTCACCCATGTTACGACACTCTCTCACGTTCATCTATCGATGATTCAATCCAGTTTACTAGTGCAAATGCTACTATATAAACAATGGAGATCAGTACACCATGATTCACATTCTCACTTCTCTCCCTCCAAATTCTTTCAATACTCAATGGCTGCCACCAAGATTGTCGTAGTCATATTTTCTGTCCTCTTCGTCTCTCTAACCTTAAGCCACATTACATCAGCAAACGAATCAACTAAACACGTAAACAATGTAGATGACGACGAGGACTTGAGTTTCCTGGAGGAGCCTAAGCCTCCAAAGGACTACCCGGACTATGCCGACCCACACTTCCGCCCAAACGGAGCAGGAGGCGATGAGTTGGCAGCTAGCTACGAGGCTTTCCAAGCCTATCAACAAGACCATCGCCAGCCTCCTCCACTACCCGACGTGGACGAGAAAGATGTGGTGGTGCTCAACAAGACCACGTTTGAGGACTTTGTCAACAAGACTAAGTATTCGATGGTCGAGTTCTACGCGCCTTGGTGCGGATACTGCCACGCTTTGGCTCCAGACTACGCGGCTGCTGCCACAGAGCTCAAGCAGGGAGGATCTGACGTTGTGCTTGCTAAGGTAGATGCTACGGCAGAGACTGAATTGGGTGACAAGTACAAGATTGATGGATTTCCCACTATGTTCTTGTTCACACATGGGGAGCACATACCTTACAATGGAGACAGGACCAAGTGAGTATTATTTTGTTGAAGTAAACTGTTTACTATATCTGATCTTTGTGGTTAGTAATTGTTTCTTTATGACAACACAAGAGTGTAATAATTTTGGTTATGTGCTTAAATCTTAATGATGAACGTTGAAAGTCATAGGAAAAACCTAAAAAAACAATAATAATCAATTAGCTAGTTGGTTTTGCTTCATTCAGATTCAACTTATTTAGTTATTTCTGTTGCATAGATTAGTAGGAAACAAAATTGAAGAGTACTGTATTTATGCACCACATATAGACTAAAATTAGGTTTGCAGATCATTTACCGAGTGTTGCAGTGTGCTACCTGTTGTTAATGTATATTCAGTTTGCTTATTCATAGTAATTTTTTATTCTCCTACGGATTTTCTGTTATATGAACTATAATGGTCAATTATAAACTGCATTGTGTATTTCTGCTGAAATTTAGGTTGGAGATGGCAATTAGATTGAACTGCTCATCTTAAACCACGAAATCAGCTTGTACTGTATCACTATCACTTATCAGCAGAACTCCAGAAAAACCCAGGAAAAGAAAATAAAACTTTATCAGCATTGTCACTCTAATTTAAATATGGAATTTATGTGCTTGAAAGTTGAAAGAACTCAAGACACGAGGCAGAACGGATTTTCAGTTTTCAGCAAGTCACAGGACTTTCTGTGGTTTTCCGTTTGCGCCTTTTAATTTTGAACAAATATTCAAAGTCATATACGGCTAATTTGATCAAAATCTCAGTTGAACTGGTTTCCGTTACACAAGACGAAGTGGTTTTAGACCTCTTCATGCTGAATGTACAGTTTCAGCCATAGTTTGCAGTGGCAAATCAACGGTAGATGGCATCAAATACAATTGGTATAACGTGTATCTATTTTTAATTGACAGGGATGGTATAGTCTCCTGGTTGAAAAAGAAGACAGGTTTCGCTGTGAAAAATGTGACTACCACAGTGGAAGCAGAGAAAATTGTGGCTCATGAGCTCAAACTTGTGGTGGCATATGTGGACAGCTTAAATGTAATAACTTTCTGATCTTCAAAATGCAACAATATTTCAATTTAGAATGGCTTTCATACCTTCTCCCATCTGATATGCTTCTGTGACTTTTAATATGCAGGGTTCTGACAGCTTGGAGTTCAATGCTGCAGCGAAGTTGGAGGATGATCTGAACTTCTATCAGACCAATAGTCCTGACGTAGCTAAGGTTTTCCAATTTGATGCTAATACCACACGTCCATCTGTAGTACTCTTGAAGAAGGAGCATGAAAAATTGTCTCAGTTCGGTATGCTTCTAAAACCTAACAGAATTTCAAAATTTAATCTTCCTCAAGGTTCATAGTTTCTTTGTTGAATGTGTATGCAGATGGAAACTTCACCAAATCAGATATCAGAGACTTTGTGTCAGCCAACAAAAATCCTTTAGTAACCATTCTTTCTAAGGATAACGCTCCACTGGTTTTTGAAAGCCCATCAATCCACAAACAGGTACACTTTCTGTCCTTGTAGGCTTCTACTCTCTCATTAAATTCTTTTGGTTATTAGAAGATTGTGATTGCAGTCCTTTTTCTCATCTGGATTTCCTTTACACAAACAAACAAAAAAAAAATGGTGAAAAACATAAGCTAATTCTGGATCTTACTCTTTTACTGCAGGTGTACTTGTTTGCCACAGCAGCAGAGGCAGAAAAACTTATTTCTCCATTCCAGGAAGCAGCAAAATCTTTCAAGGGAAAGGTAATTTAACTGGAATTCTATCATACAAATATAATCACATGCGTTTATTGCATAAAACATACTTCTTAGAGTAATCCGGTCCCTTTTTGACATTTACATGTAAGTGTTTAACTGCTACAGGTGTGTTTTGGTTCATATGAAATTCACTGATGATCTATATTTGAGTCAATGCCTTATAACATGAAAAACTTTACGGGCTTAGGCATCTTCCAATGAATTTTCTCCTTGTTCCCCGTTCATCTATGAACTAAGAACACTGATTCCGGTTATTTTGTGCAGCTTATGTTCGTACATGTAGAGAGGGACAATGAAGAACATGGAAGGCCACTTGTGGACTACTTCTCCATTGAAGGAGATATTCCAAGAGTAATTCCCAATTCTCTAAAATTTATTATAAATATGAGATCTTATGTTGAATTAAGGGGCTTCACATGTGTATATTTAGGTACTGGCATTTACCGGATTAGTGAACGGAAAGAAGTTCTTGTTTGATGGTGAAATCACTCTAGAAAAGCTCAAGGTTTGATGTAAAACCTTACTATTGCATACAGATAAATGTTATCTTTGAATTTGCTAAGACATCATGACTTAATGTGAGAACGCTTGTACCTCAGTCTTTTGCAGAGGATTTTATTGCTGACAAGCTCAAACAGTTCTATAAGTCAGACCCCATTCCTGAGACAGTAAGTTACTATGCGGATCAGATCACAATATATCAACTTTAAGCGAAAATATATTGCTGCGATTTATGCTAAGGTTTAACAATTTATTGCAGAATGATGGTGATGTGAAGATAGTTGTAGGAAAGAACTTTGACACAATTGTTTTGGATGAATCAAAGGATGTCCTTCTTGAGGTACTGAGTTTCATCACAAAGCAATACTAAAACATCTGAATCATATGAGAATACTGCCTGATCATTGTTTTTTTATACTATGTTAGATATATGCCCCATGGTGTCCTCATTGTGTTAACCTCGAGCCAACCTACAACCGACTTGCAAGACATTTAAGGGGCATTGATTCCTTAGTAGTAGCTAAGATGGATGGAACTAGAAATGAGCATCCGCTCATCAAGGTCAGTCGCCGGCATTAGTATGATTTGTCACTGATCAATAAATATCTGTTGTCTGTACGCCTTTACCATGGAATCCTCCTTAGAGTTCCAGTGACTACTTAGATGCATGGTTATACTCATGCTTTTATAGCTGTACAGCCTTGTGATCAGTGTTTGAGATGAATAATTGAGTGGATATTTGCAATTACAGGTTGATGGATTTCCCACTATCCTTTTCTTCCCTGCTGGAAAGAAAACTTCTGATCCGGTCAGTGTTGAATTTGAAGATTTCTGTCAGAATGCTGTTCAATCTCCTTTCCTTTTCGTTATTATGCAGTTCTACTAACCTACTAGGCGTACGCACAATTACACCTGATTGTTTTCTTCTTTTCCTTTTTCTTTTTACAGATTGTTGCTCATGATTCAGAGGTAACCGCTGTAGCATTGTACAAGTTTATAAAGAAACATGCTACTACTCCCTTCAAGATTCAAAAACCTGGTGAGCCACAGCCACCACTACCTGAACATGTTCACCATACAACACATGAAACTGTTGCCTCTATCAAATCTGAAGCTGGCAGCAATGATCTTAACGATGAGTTGTAAGACATTAGTCGTAGGCTCATATCATAGCAAAGTAGGGTTTTACCCGCATGCTTTTTGTCTTTGTTATACGGTTATACCTCCTGACGATCCACCCTCTCGCCCTGCCCCTTTCTGTTGAATTTTTGAAGTTACCTTTTTTTTTTCCTAGATAGCAAATCCAAACCATGTCTTCTGATGTACCAACATGCGTGTCTTAGTGTCTTACTACATTTATGCAATGCCAAATACAGTTTGATTTTTGTTTGGCTTGTCCTATTTAGTGAATGAAATTAGTGTTACCACTTGCCAGGCTGCCAGCTACCACAGATGATGAATCAACTAGGTTTGTGACTTTGATTTTCAAATCCATGTCCAACCTTAAAAGATTAACTTTGGTCCCTAAGAAACTAGCCTTTATAACAAAATAGATTCAGACTGATGCAAGCTTACAAATAGGAAGAAAAGCCTTGTTTTTAGTTACACTCATCGGCAGATGAAAAATTGACTAAGCTATAGAAGACTATGAAGAGCTGGGCGCTACAACCTGGGTAATTCACTTGCACAAGGCAATCTGGAGAAAATCCGGATGCTTCTTATAGCATCGCTTCCCCAGGTCCTCAAAAAAATAAAAACTGATAGAAACAGAAAAGGCGGTGCTATTTGACTATAAAGAAGTATGAACTAAACTATGATGGCTGACAGATACATGATAATTTTAGGGATGAAACTCATACAGACCCTGCAGGACTTGTTCGATAACCAGAAAAGATGCCATTGCCCCGATCCCAAGTACTGCAGGCTTTGATTTCAAAAGTGATGTCTGTTCAATGGAATCGCCATTCTTGTTCATTGCCAGAACCATTGCGGGTGGCAAAATTCCATACAGCATTGTCATACAATAACCTCCCTGCATCATTTTCAAATACACCCATCTGATTAAATTTCAACTTGAAGCGTAATGTAGCATTTGGGATTGGAAATTTCATGCAGTGAACCTTCTTACTTCACCCTTTTGGATAAATCACCCATTAATATTTTTCTGGAGTTATTTCAAGAAGTGAAATGGACTCACAGCAAAATCTGTTGCTACTGAAAATGCATCTGGAACAGTTAAAGACACTAATAATGATGGAACGACAACTAATGCTGTTGCTTCAGCTCCGATTTTGTTTCCTGACCACCATTTGCTGAGTGCTAAGTAGTTCGGCTGCTCCACCTAAGTATTTTGAGGGTCAGCATGATTGTTCCCAATGAAAATTGCATGCTAGAGGGTACTAAACTTGTGTTCCTGAGAATTAGGGTCAGAAAGTAGAAGGAACCTTTTCAACTTCTGACTGAGAGTTCCATGAGAGCTGACGCAATTGCTCCTTGAGAAACTCTGACAAGCCAAGAAGGGTTCCGATTATCGATGTCCCCACAGCCAGAAGAGAGAAAGTCTCTACCATGAAGGGCATACCACCCCATTTTATCCTACAAGTGATAACAAATTGACTGATATGACTATTTTGAATAGTTCTAACCACACAGAAAGATCAGAATTTAGTTATTCTAAACATCAGAAAAATAGATTTATAGGTAATTCAATCATCTATCTCATTTGAACGTGCTCAAGTTATGGAAATTAATTTACCTAAAAAGAACCTCAACAGGATCAGAAACACCGTCAGATTGTGCTGATAAACCAAGTGCAATTGCATCCCATACAAGCAAGGCTAACAGGGGAACAAGACTACCAACAGCAATAGATTTCCGAATGCGCACAATATCACCTCCTAAATAGGCACAAATAACTGCAGGAAAATCATGCAAATTAACTACTCTCACAACTTATTTCCCTGTAAAATACCCAATGTTTTGCAAAACTGTTGCAAAGTACCAGGTATTATATCATGGTACACCAATGCAAATATCATGACAGGGATTGTATCGGAAACCTTCTCCCAGTTTCCATAACCATGCAGTCCCTCTGATCCTCCAAAAGCCAAAGCCACAACCTCAATAGCAACTAGCAGACCTGTTCATTCATTACAACCACCATTTCATTAGATTACCGGGGTTAGGGAGGGAGGGGGAGCAATATAAGATAAGCTCAAGGTTTGTCTGAGTGTCATCATACTGATCATCATGACAGTGAGAGATTGATTAACGCGGTCAGTTGTTTGAGTCCCACCAACAGCAACAAGAATGGTGAACAAACCAGTGAAGCAAGTGCTCGAAACTGAAGCCGGAAAATCCAACAAGTGGCCAAGGATTTCACCTGACTTGGAGCAATATGCTACCATGGAACTGTAACCTAGAAAGACATATATACAAGCTGCTACTGTTCCGCCCTGTACACCCAAAGTTTCTTGTGCCATAGTCCTTATGGATATGGCCTCCAAATTTATCGGACTTCCCTTTCGCTTTCTCCTTTTTCTCAATAAACCTACATTGATCTCGGCCAATAGAAGAGCTTCAACAAGGAGAGCTCCCCAGCAAATGATCATTGTCATTGAACTGGGAATTATTCCCTTCAGATTACAGATGAAATCAAGTTATATTTCCAATATCTAGTAATGACAGGTACAAAGCAACAAATGAAGTTCATTCATTCATTTCAACTTGAAACGTAAAATGTCTTTGTTTCAGTTGGCATTCAAGAGAAATCATGTAGCAAAAACTATAGAAAAACAAATTCACTGTCAAAAGATCCTGCATTTCTTCTAAACTAATTCTTGACTAAACAATTTCATGATTTTGGTACCTAGCTTTATCAAGAAAGTTGATCAAGGTCTGTTCTTTTGAACTGTGGTTTTTCCTGTGTTTAAGTTGATTTTGGTTTTAAGATCAACATCTATATACCTCTGTTACTCTGTATAATGTCACCAAATACTATGTTAGTAAAAATGTAATGAGACAACGTTTGCCTTAATGCATTAATGCACCTAATAGGATAATACAGATGACCATGAATTATAATTACTAACTTTTTTGACAAACCACTTATCCGTACCCAGGACATGGTTTACACAACAGAAGAAAAAGTAAAAGAAAAAAAAAGGGAATAATATAAAGGTTAGAGAAAATTACTGCAGGGGAAATCTTCTGCGGGAGAGCAAGTATGCCAGAGCCTACACTGGTCCCGATGATCAAAGCAACAGCACCTGCAACACTGCCCCTTTTCTCCTGTGAACAATCAACGGCCTTCTTACTGATGTTCTGAGTTTTCAGTTGTTCCAAGTTTTTTAACTGTTGTCGTATGAATAAACGTTTGAATCCTTTGGTTTGGTGATGATGATGGCCCTTGTTAACCGAAGCATATATGAATGGCTGGCATTTGCTACATAAAAAGATGGGTAAAATACATCAGAAAACAACACGTTAAGAGGTACAACGTAAGTCATCGAGTACAGATGATCAGTAGGAGTTCGGTAAGTTACTTGTTTGAGCTTAATGGATTGATTCTGTAATTGTAGGACAATGAATCTATCTTTGCATTGATGAACTTGATGTTGGTTGGAGATGACTTGAGCATGAAACATCTGACCATTGAAAAGACAAAAAAGTGTAGTCTCTCAGTCTCACACTCTCACTGCGAGTATCTGATGCAGGAGAATCTGTAGATTCTGAAGCGTGTATGGAATAAGTGATTCTAATGACTTCAGTACTCCCGTGCCTTTGCAATAATTTGCACAAACATTTGCTGGTTTCGTTTCTTTGTTTTTTTAATAGAAAAATAAGTTTTATAAAACAAGTGTGAAATGATCCTCAAATGACAAGATGTCCTTCAAGTTCATTAAAGTTACAAAGAATGCCAATTGCGTTTTACGATTGAAAGTGGATAATCCCTAAACAACTCTCCCGACTTTGCCTACAAAGAAGGTAAGAACTCCACCCTCCCCCAAATGAGATCAATCGAAAGAAAACCCTTATAAAAAATATGGCTATTACGCTCTACCAAATGCACCAAAAGATTGATAGAACAACACAACGTCACAAAATCTACTTATCTCTACCACTTTTAAATCCGACATACCCAATCAACAAGAAGTCAATCACTCTGCAAGGAGAAACCCAAACCTCTCCTACTAATGGGAACATCAGTTGGCAAAGAGTAAGAGTCACCTCACAGTTGTTGGTTTCTTTTCTTTGTTAGTTAACATTTTTTCCCCAAGGTACGGTTTTCTTAAAGCCTTCGGGCCCAAAGTTAATCCCCGCTCACATGCTGTTGTTGTTGGCCCTACCTGACGAAATTATACACCTAATGAAAATCAAACTTTTTTAAGTAGTACAATAAGAAATTTAGAAATTGGGAGGCTCACGAATTTGAAAGTAGTACACTTGATACAACATGCTCATGCTAAACCCTATAATATTATATTGGTAAAATTGTTGGGGGATCCCTTTTATATGTTCAACTTGATAGTGGCACATCTTTTATAACACTTTTTGTAAGAACACCCACAAAAACCTTAAAAGTATAGTTTAGACACCCTGTAGATACCGTATTTTGTACGGGGTATTGCCATGCCTAATGACGAAAATCCCAACCTTATATCCTTCGGTTAACTTGAGTTCTATTAAAATGGGTGCACCGGTGCTTGAGAAATAAATTGAAGTCGATTCCTAAACCCGATCAATTATTAATCGTCATTTGGATCATTAATAATAACATAGCCCATTCCGATTAATTAGTATTAGCCCAATGGCCTAATTATTAATTAATTAATTTATTCAAAACAGCCCACAAAATAAGCCCAATCCACTAGCCTTTTCTCCTTTAATATTTAATTATTTAAATATTGCATTTAATTATGTATTTATTTATTTATTTAAATGTTGCTTGGCGAAGGGTTAATCTCTTCTTTTCTTCATATTTCCGGAATATTTGGAGCCTAATACGAGTTTATCAAATGCCTAAAATACAATTAGCAATATTCCGTATAAACAGAAAAAGGAAAATTAAAACCTGTCGAAATCCGCTTTGGGCGCCAGGCGCCAGAAGCTGGCGAGTAGCGCCAGAGTCTACGCGGGTTGAATGTCAAAACAGAAGCATGATTCTGTACAGAGCCAGAGTCACTTTTTCAGAATCCCATTTGGGCGTTTGCCGCCAGTGATAGGCGTGTGCCGCCAGAAATATATTACGTACAATGCTTATGAATGGCTCGGATCTTTGATGAATCTTTCTAATATTTGCCCTAATATTCTTTAACCCCGGCCATTCTCATTTCCACTCCTATAAATACCCCCCTCATTTTCATTCATTACAAGAACACATGATTATACCATTACTCTGCAGAAATTGACACTTAATTAATAACTTATCACCAAAAGTCTAAAAAACTACTCCTCTCAAAGCAACCAAACACATTAGCACTAGCATCTTAGCATCAAGCAAGGAGTATTTTCAAGACTACAGTTATTATTCTCAAGCACCGCCCTGCCCCAAACCTTTGGAGATATTCAAGTTAGCTATACGGTAAAGGTCCCAAAAGCACCTCCTCCATCTTTCTCCTTGTTTCTTTCTTGTCTTTCAATTATGTAGAATAGTGATTTAATTCCTGAAATCTACTAACTCGTGTGTGCATGTAAAGGTCCTTTTGGACAAATAGTTGGCAAGGATCAAGGTAGGTTTTCTATACTTCAAGCTTCATTCATGGACTCACCTTCTTTCTCATCTATGCTCTAATATCATGTAAAAACCTATAATATGAATAAATAACAAGTGATCATTAGAATAATTTAGTTAGCTTTTATTTCTTATGTGTGTTCTAAAGGGAACATGGATTGCATGCTTAG
>ONZK01004526.1:19673-37178 GCA_900322385.1 Pharnaceum exiguum | reverse complement strand
TATGCGTGCTTAAATAAAATTGGTGGCGGCTCTTGTTCAATAGCATGCGCATTCAACTACCTAGCGGGTAGGTGCACGGGTTTACCTAGTCTAAGTGGATTCATTTCCCTTAGATCGAGGCCCCTGTGCCTACAGTATGGAGAGCCATAAGTACTGAATTCACCAATATAAGCCTTCCACTGTATGATAAATGCCTTGAACTCCACATCTTGATTCTCAGAGTAACTTTATCAATAAGACATTCTGAATCCTTAACTGATAATCTTTTGGAATTAATTGGAACTCCAAGATATCTAAAAGGCAACGTTTATTCCTTGAACCCAGAGACTTGAAGAATTCTCAATCTCTCTTCTTTCTCCACATTACAAAAATAAATAGCAGATTTATTCTTGTTTGCTTGTAATCCTGAAGCTTGTGAGAAAGTTTCAAAGCCTCTCAAAAGAAGTAAGAAAGATTGGTAATCTCCATTACAGAACATAATGAGATCATCAGCAAAACATAAATGATTCAAAGCTAGTTCCTTACATCTTTGAAAGAATTGAAATTCATTCATTCTAGCCACCATTTTGAGGATTCTTGACAAATACTCCATAACAATGACAAAAAGGAGAGGAGAAATAGGGTCAGCTTACCTTAACCCCTTTGGCCTTTAAAAAAACCAAATCTATCTCCATTCAGCTGCAGAGTGAATCTTGGAGTGGAAACACAAGTCATAACAAGCTTTGTAAATTCCCAGGGAAATTGCAGAGCCATCATCATCTCTTCTATAAAACTCCAGTCAATAGAGTCATAGGCTTTTTTCAAATCAATTTTCAGGAATGCTTGGGGATTTGTATACTTCCTATTGAAATGTCTAACTAAGTCTTGACATATGAGAATATTATGAATAATAATTCTCCCCTCAATGAATGCACTTTGATTGACAGTATCAAATGTGGAAGGACAATTTTCAATCTAGAGCAAAGCATTTTAGAAATACATTTGTAAATTACATTACAACAAGCTATTGGTCTGAAATCAGTCACAGAAACAGGACATTTGACTTTTGGGATTAATGAAATGGAAGTATTGTTTACCTCAGTTAGCAGCTTTCCAGTATGTAGGAAATTCATTACTGCTTCAGTAACTTCCTTTCCAAGAATGTGCCAGTTGTCTTTATAAAACTTGCTTATGTAGCCAACAGGTCCAGGTGATTTGCAATTAGGAATTGAGAAGATAATTTTTTTGACTTCTGCTGGATCAAACTTTCTACACAGCTCTTCTCTTTGCTCAACAGTGATCACCTTACCATGCCTCACAATGTTACTGTCAACATGAGTTCTGTAGCCACTTTTAGAGCCAAGTAGCTTAACATAGTAACTCAGAAATGCTTGCTGAATCTCTGCTTCCTCTGTATGCTCCACACCATTCTCATCTTTAATCTTATAAACAGTATTTCTATACTGCCTTTTTTTAATACAAGCATGAAAAAAGGCAGTATTCTGATCACCCTCCTTTAATCATAAAGCTTTACCTTTTTGGTAAAGGAATTCATCTCTTGCTTGACAGACAAATCTGCATTGTTGAGCTAGTTGTCTTTCTTCAGTAATTAGCTGTATATCACCTTGTTGAACTTGCAGTTTCTTCTGGCAGTCAATGAGATCTTGAGTTGCTTTCATGGCTTTCTTTTCTATGTCTTTAAACATAGTTCTATTCAACTCACTCAAAACTAGTTTAAGTCTCTTTTGCTTTGATACCACTCTGAACATTGGAGTCCCTGTGACATCTTCCTCCCAACTTTTTTCAACAATTTCATGAAAATTTTCAGCTTTACTCCACATGTTGAAATACATGAAGTGTTTTTTCACCTGTTTTTTCTCAGCAAAGAGAGAAATGAGCCCAGGGCAGTGATCAAAAAGGCCTTCAGGGAGGTAATCAACTCTGCATGCTGGAAAATCCACCATCATTTCATCATTGAGCAAAGATCTATCTATTCTAGAATAGACTCTATTAGCCCCATTCTGCTTGTTGTTCCAAGTAAAGAAGGCACCACAGCTTGTCATATCTTTCAGCTCACAGCTATTAATGCAATCTTTCATGTCTTTGATCTCATTTACATTGACTTGAGATCCAAATCTTTCATCAAAGTTCATCACATTGTTGAAGTCTCCTGATACCAACCATGGTTCTCGTATATTGCCACCACAGTCAATCAACTCCTTCCATAACTTTCCTCTCAGCTCATGATCATTGTGTCCATAAACAATCGAGCACCAGAAAGATTTCCCAGTAGCACAATGACATAGTTTGCAATGAATGAGTTGGTCAGAAATATGGACTATATTAACATCAAACATACTAGGTAACCAAACTATACATATCCTCCCATTGGGATGTTTATTAAAATTAGTAACTATACCCCAGTTACTAAATAAACAAGCAAAACTACTCATATTTTTTTTGTTTGAGTTTTGTTTCTAATAAAGCTACAAAACCAACATTATTTCTAGAAATGAAATTCATAACATTTTTTTGTTTTTTTGGATTATTAATACCTCTAACATTCTATATTAAGATGTTATCCATTTAAAGGAGGTGGTGGAGGTACCTTACTATGAGGATTATTCATCATAACATCAGCAGCTTTGTTTGCCTCATCAGTATTCTGCACATTTAGAGCTGCAACAGAGATAAAACCCAGTGAACCCATTGCTACATCATTATTGATTCTTTCTAGAGCTGCAAAAGAGTTCTGATGTGTATTCTTCTCTCCATTACTCTCCATTGTCACTTCTTGGGTCTCATTCACTATCTCATTCATAGTGACCTCTATCTCTCTGTCTCATGAATATCTGCTTCTTTCTGTATTTCCTCATGAGAGCCTACTTGATCTTCATTATGAGCTTTGCCTTTGTTATGTTTTCTACATTCAGCAGTAGTATGTCCATAGAGCTTACATTCATAGCATTGAACTGGTTTCCATTCATAGTACACGTCCTGTTTGGAAATACCTCCATGTTCATTCTCAAATGCTATACTCTCTTTGAGTTCTTGCACAATAGACATCTCAATCAAGACCCTCGGATAACTAAGCTTTTCTCTTCGACTAGTCGCTTTGTCTACCTTAATAGGTTTCCCAA
This sequence comes from Pharnaceum exiguum, assembly GCA_900322385.1. NCBI lineage: Eukaryota > Viridiplantae > Streptophyta > Magnoliopsida > Caryophyllales > Molluginaceae > Pharnaceum > Pharnaceum exiguum. The sequence goes on along the minus strand of ONZK01004526.1, from coordinate 34,059 downwards.
GCTGACTAGCTATTTTAGACAAGCTTTGTCTCCCCCAATATTTGATATCAAGCCCAGGAAATTGCACCCAAATAGGAATCTTAAACACATCAAAATCTGAAAAATCCATATTAGGGTTCCAAGCTTTGATAACAACTGGTTTTTTTATCAAACATCAGACCCCCAAAGTTCAAAGCTTTTTCTTTCCCTTCAATCGAATCAAATCTGATGATAAACAAGCCCTTCGCAACAGAACCTATTTTATCAATCACAAATTTGTTCCATACTCTTCTAATAAAACCATCCATAACATGCAGAAGAGGGTTTGCACCCAGAACATGGCAAACAACACTATTCTCCCAATATTTCACCTCATCCTTTATATCTTCAACAGTAATTTTAATGTTACCTGTTGTTGGTATATACTCCAACGAGTCATCATCGTTCAGTCCTGGGCTCACAAAAAGCGACTTCCAAGGCCTCTGCGCCGTAGGCTGAGTTGGTTGTTGTTCATCTTGTGGGTTATCAATTGTAGACGGGCTTGCCACACTTTCTGGAACATTTGGGGTTATTGCAGCTGAATTGATTTATGAATTAGGTGTACCAGCAACACTGCCTCCCAACACAAACGGAATAACGCCTTGAATTTCTTCAATCGTTTTTGACGTTCTCGCATCATTTGTTTGAGGTACCAATGGATTTGGTCTGTTCGATTGATTATCAGGCACATGTGTTTGTTGATGTGTTTGTGGTGTTAAATCTCTAATAATCCCTCTTCCTCGTCTTCTTCCCCGTCCTCTCCTAGCCATAGCTTAGATTTAGGTCGAGCCCTAAACCCAGAGATTTTTAGAGAGAGAGATTTTAGAGAGAGAAGTCGTTGAAAGCATGTTTTGATTGTGGGACATTTGATGTACCTCTTGACACTATTGTAAAGGGGGCGTGGGGGTGTCAATGTTAAGGGTACTTGGTCAAAGTAAATGTTACTCCGTAGGAATTTCGTATGCTTCATAAATGTTGTTTAGTTGAATAGCTTCTTGATCTTAAGTGGAAGATTGGAAGAGAGAAATGTATGTAGAAGGCTTCCATCAAAGCGACATGGGATTGGATTTTTGTTTTTTGGTGGTTTAAAAATGGAAATGAATGTCTTGAATAATTGAAAATTGTTTAACTTTTTTTTTTTGAGGGAAAAAGAGAGATTTCATTAAATAATAGCCATACAGCATCTACAATCAAAATTGATATCAATAAGATATGAAATCAATAGAGCAGAATACATTCGATAAAAAAAAACTAACTGGTAGCATCCCTCTGTACTTGAACGACTTAGAGAAGAGTGCATTAATCCTACTATTTCCACTTATTTAATAGCAAAACATAATCAAGCTGTTAATTTCAGCAATAAAATTTCAGCATCATTAATATATCTTAAAAATTTAATTGTTTTTTAACAACATCTTTTAATGGTGTCGCGTGGCTAACAAAATAAAAAATTAGAAAACAGTATCCCATACATCACTTGATCCAATACATGGTCAAATTTCATCGAACAATTAGCACGGGTTAGGAGCTATAATTACAATACACACCCTCTATTTAATATCCAAACTTACGTGACAAAACATTATGCATCCGTGCTTAGCACGGGTTAGGACCTAGTAATAATAATTTGTGTTCTAGACTTCTAGCTACCTGAAAATATGGTCAGTTCGTCGTCGTTGTATTCTAGTTACTGGCTATATATAAATAAGGGGTTTTCTATAAGTATGCACAAAATTAACACAGTTTTAGGAAATTTTTATCTAATAAAATAATTGTGTTCACACTTGAACACACATAAATTGACATTACTACCCCCTTTCCCCATTTCACTCCTTGCAACAACAACAAACCCAGTTATCCCATTCAAGATAGGGTACTGAGGGAGCCTGATGTACGCAGCCTTACCCCGATTTGAAAAATCGGGAGACTGTTTCCAGAATGACCCATTTAATACCTTTACGAGCACCGCTTTGTACCTGTAATGAAGCAAAAATCGTTAAAAAGCCAATATGCCCATTAAAACATTTGTACCTGTAAGGGGAAATCGTTAGATAACAAATATACCAATAAAACATTTGGACCTGCAGTGAAAATCATTAGTAACCAACATAACCACAAAAATATAAAGTCGCGTATACCTGCCAAGTCCCCGAAACGCATAAGTAAAGCACCTGTATAAGTGCGAACACAATATGCACTGCAGAAATACTAGACTCGCCAAGTCCTAACAGGCTAACACTATACCCTATCCTAACAGGTCTAACACCCTACTCTACTAGTCTAGTACCACATAAACACTAGACTCGCCAAGTTTTCACCTTCTAACACTACACCCTATCCCAACAGATCTAGCACCCTACCCTAACAGTCTAGTACCCTAATCCTCATCCTCCAAGAACTCCTATCTAAAGCCATATCCTCGGTAAGTGATAAGTTAGTCATATCATTTCTAATGCATTCACCCCAACTCTTCTTCAGTCTTCCTCTCCTTCTAACCCCACTCACAACCATGCTTTCGCACCTACGCACCGGTGCATCCGCTCCTCTCCTCCTAACATGCCCAAACCATCGTAGCCTGGTCTCTCGCATCTTATCCACGAGTGTAGCCACTCCCAGCTTCGCCCTCACCACTTCGTTTCGAATCTTGTCCAGCCTAGTAAGGCATTATTGCCATTCTCTCTCCAATTAAAAAATTTACCTCAAACACGGCTGAAGTTGCTCCACTGCATATTGTTTACTCTGCACATTAATATCTCCTCCCGTCTCCCTTACACCACCACAATAACAACAATTACAATTCATGATACGCCATCATCGTCATCAATAAAGTACTGTCTTCTATGCCAAACCATCGTCGGCTGCGTCCTCCCATATCCACTCCCAACTGTTGTAGTGCCTTCCTCATTCTCTTCCCATTTTTCAGATATAACGGCGGCGACGGGAAATCATAACCTAAACCCTAAACCCCTAGTTTAATTTCCCTTTTTTTTAGGGTTCACCCTTCTCTACCTTTCTCCTTAGGGTGTCGTTTTGATAAGGTCGGCGAAGCCGGCTAAACCTTGCGGTGTTGACGGAGGGCTTCTTAGAAATGGGGTCAGTTTTTCGTTGAGATGATGATGGTGTACGTGATTTTTTTGATGTTGTGGATGTGGTACGGTGGCGTTGGTGGATGGTGTTGTCGGAGAAGGGCGTGGATGTATTGGCGTTGGTTGCTGGCGTTGTTGGGGAAGAGGGAAGGGGGAGGATTTGTCCCTGGTAAAAAAAAATTAGCTGTATAGGGGTGGGGGTATATAGGTAAATGTGCCACATCAAAACCAGATTTGTTCTGTGCATATAGAATAGACGGACCGTAATAATAATTCTAGTTACTCGTCCCGATTTCGACTTTTGAAATATGTAAAAAAACCAAAATCAAATCGTTTAGAGCAATACGATTATGATTTGTCTTGGCCAATTAATTTTGAATAACCGCAACCCGACCAAAACTAAGACGATTTGACTCAATTTTCAATCTTATAAAACCGCAACCGGAACCGTACACTACATATTGACTTCGACTCAATTCGACTTATTATTTCAAAAGAATTACACTTAACTAGGAATATCTTAAATTAAATATTAAAAAGTTAAAACCATAAAAAAGAAATAAGATAACTTTTCTCTTATCAAACATTGGCCATTTCATTAATAGTAATAAGATTTTATTTTTTTTGGAAAAAGGTTAAATTTTTTCATTATGAAAAAATACCATTTTTCCACTTAGAGGGAGACTCTCATCCAAAAAAGGTCCGAATTCAATCCAGTGAAATAAACTACAAGTAACTAGATTTTAACCCAACAAGAGAGTCTAGCTAGTATCGAGCTTAGGTTTACAGAATTCCTATAGAAGAAAGACATCCGCTGTAAAACTGCCGCCTTGACTTCAACTACCATTGCGAGTTCAGTTTTTACTTTTTCAGAAAAGATACGAGCATTCCGTTCCAACCAGAGGTGATATACCACTTGAACTAGGATCAGTCTTCTCAATTTCTTGTCCCATTGCTTGCCTTTATTACCGCTATGAAGCCAACGAAGTTCAGTCCTTAGCGATCTAGCTCGAGTACTGAATCCACACCACTGTAAAACTTGACCCCATATTTTCTTTGAGTAGGAGCAAGTAAAGAATAAATGATCTACACTTTCAGTATTGACACCACAGAGAAGACATCGATTGGCAAGACTAACCCCTCTCCTCATCAGGTTATCTTGTGTTTTAAGACAATTGTGTACAGCAAGTATTGTTGTAACACTCTGTCTTTGCAACTGAATCGAGTCCCATACAGTGTTATACCAATAGCATGATCTAGAAGAGTTGTTAAAGTAATCATATGACATACCAGTATCGAATTTTTCCTCAGCTATCCAGGAGTTGAATAGTCTTTGAGCTGCAGTGACAGACCCAGTTTTCTCAATAAGTTGATCTCTGGTATGCATGATGCTTCTCCATAGCCAAGAAGCATTAGACTTTAGCTCAATAGACCAGATACACTGATCTTGGAAGTAGTACTGCTGAATCTGTTTTGCCCAAATAGATGACCAAGTAAAAGTGGCTCTGAACATCAACTTTATCATTTGAGCTTGATTCCAGATCATGATTTCTTTGATACCAATGCCGCCATGCTTTTTCCTTCGACATATAGTTTGCCAACTCAAGAGTAACATCATTCTATCCCCTTCAGCTACTCCACAAAAGAAGTTTTTCTCAATCTTCTTAATCTCCTCGATAACACTTGCAAGCAATAAGATCCCCGAACACCAGAAATTGAGAATGCCAAAAATAGTCGAGTTTAGTAATTGTACCCGAATTCCATAGGAAAGCAAGGAGTTAGACCAGTGGTGCGTGAGTGACCTTAACTTCTCAAGCATAGGTTGGGATAGGTCAACTGTTAATCTCTTGGAGTTTAAAGGCAAGCCAAGGTATTTGAACGGAAGGACACCAACTGCAAACCCAGTAGCTTCTAAAATTTGCCTTTGCACTGTATTACTAACCCATCCAAAATACATATCAGATTTACTAGCATTAATAGCCAAACCCGACATGTTTTCAAATAGTTGCAAAGTCTGAATAGCACCAGTGACAGAGGGGGCATCCCCCCCTGTGAAGAGAAGTAAATCATCGTCGAAGACTAAATGATTAACTTCTATTCTTGCGCATTTAGGGTGCTTTCTGAAATTAGATGACTCATTGAGCTTTCTCAACAGTCTTGAGAGTGCCTCCATGCAAAGAACAAACAAATAGGGCGATAATGGGTCACCTTGTCGAACACCCTTCCCCCCCTCAAAATAGCCATATAAGCTACCATTAACAACAAGAGAGTAATGAGGAGATGTGATACTTGCCATGATCCATTCAACAAAGAGAGTAGGGAGACCATATATAAAAAGACATTGTTGTAGGAAGTCCCAACTAACGTTATCGAACGCCTTCCTGATGTCAATCTTCAACAAGGCTCGGGGAGAAATATGTTTTTGTCCATATTTCCTAACCAACTCATGCGCTAACATGGTATTATCGAAAATGGATCTACCCTTGATGAAGGCAGCTTGTTCTAAGCCAACAAATATCAGACATAACAGCTTGCAACCTATTAGAGATGACTTTTGTGATGGTCTTGTATATTATGTTACAGCAAGCAATGGGTCGAAAATCCCCAACAGCAGTAGGGTTTTCTATTTTTGGGACCAACACCAATGCAGTTGCTTTGATCTCGCTCTGCATTTTTCTTGTAGAGAAGAACTCCTTAACTGCAGCAATAACATCTTGATGCACAATACCCCAAGACTTCTTGAAGAATGCAGAATTAAACCCATCCGGCTCGGGGCTTTTTTGATCATTGATAGAGAACAAAGCAGATTTTATCTCCTCATATGTGATACGAGTAATCAGCTTGTGTGGCTCTTTCACTTTATTACCTTGTATTAACTGAGCATCAAAAGAAGTAGACAAAGAGGTAGTACCCATGAGACTTTTGTAGAACTCCAAAAATGCTTCTTCAACATCAGTCCTATCATTTCCTGGTTGATCTTCAATTTTTCCAATAAAGCTCTTCCTCTTTTTATCTGCTACAATAGCATGTAAATATGAGGAATTTTCTTCTACTTGATTGAGGTGGAGAACCTTGGCTCTTTGATAATTAGAGCTAAGTTCAGCTTCTCTCAGTCTAATGTAGATTTCTTTGAGCTTTCTTTGTGTATCAATCGTCTTCTGGCTAGTATTACTGAAGAGGAGCTTTTGTTGATCAATCCATGCTTTGTGAGCCTCAGGAACTCTTTGATCAATGTTAGAGAAGTGCTCTCTATGAAATGACTTAAGCGCAAGCTTAACTTTCTTCAGTTTACAAACTAATTTATACATTGCAGAGCCATTGCCAGAATATGACCAATTAACATAGATTAACTGCAAAAAAGTGGGATTAGATGTCCAACAATTAAGGAAACGAAAGGCTTAGGAATACCTTTCTTTTGATTCATGAAAGTAACAACTGATGCTGAGTGATCAGAGATATCCGGTGGAAGAAATTCCACGTCAGTCAAGATACTCCCAAGAAACCAATATGAATTGTCCATTACCCGATCAAGCTTGCAAGAAACTCTATGTTCCGAATTCTGATTATTGGACCATGTAAAAAAAGTTCCCCGTGCAGGCAGATCATTAAGTCATGTAGTTTGAATGCACTCAAGGAAATCCGAGATATCATTCAAGTTTGCAGCAGCAGAGCTTTGTCTTTCAGTTGCTTGGAGCACAACATTAAAATCACCACTGCATAACCAAGGAGAAGAAGTAACAGCAGCAATGTTGACAAGATCATCCCATAAAATCTTTCTGTCTGCAGCTGAATTAGAGGCATAGACAAAAGAGTGAAGGAAAACAAGCCCTGTAAGCTTATTTGTCACCTGACAATGAATAAGCTGAGAAGTACACTTCAGCAGATGAATATCAACTAAATAAGGATCCCAAAACACCCAAATTCGACCATTATAATGCTGCGAGAAATTATCTAAAAAAGAAAATTTCTGAAATTTCTTTCAGATTTTTTTGCATTTTTTCCTTTTATTCTAGTTTCCAACAAAGCACCAAAAAACACTTTATTTTTCAACATACACTTAAGAGTGTCTTGTTGTTTTAGGGCGTCATTAAGACCCCTAACATTCCAAGTAACAACAATCATTGATTACTTGAGGGTAAAATACCCTCACCTCCAGCTTTGTCCAACGCTTCACATAATAATTCCATAGCATGAGTAGTTGATGTATGTTCTGCAGAGCTTATACAATTATCAACAGCAGTTTCATTGCTTATATCTTCCACAATAGCAACATACCTATTATTGGTATTAACAGGCAGTAACTTACTAGAAATGATCTTCTTGGATGATGCAGTTACCTAAGTAAATCCATCAGCAGACACATTGGTAGTAGTAGTAGAAGTGGCAACATCAGTAGAAACAGCACCATTAGAAACAACAGAGACGGTCTCTTTCTGCTTGGAAGGAACAGTAGAAATAGCAGCATTAGAAACAATAGAGGTAGTCTCTTTCTGCTTGGAAACATCAGTAGAAACAGCAGCATTAGAAATAACAGAGGCAGTCTCTTTCTGCTTGGACTTGCACTTTGACAGATCATGACCCAGTTTACAGCAATGAGAGCAATAAAACGGTACCCACTCATATTCTATGGTTTGAACCATTTTAGTATCAAAAGGCGTACACAAAATAATCTCTTTTCTTAGAGGCTTGGAGACATCAATTTGGATCAACAATCGAGCAAAAGAAATCTTGCTCTTATTGGATGTATACTCATCTGCATACATTGGGGTCCCCAACTTACTAGCAATCTTGCTCAAAGCCTTGGATGACCAGAAGCATGGGTCTAGATTAGGTAGCGTGACCCAAACAGGGACCTCTGTCACATCTTCTAACTCAAGACTAATTTGCGGGTGCCATGGTTTTAGCACTAGAGCATGCTTACCATAATGCCAAGTTCCTTCTTTAAGGATTTTCTCCTTATCAACTGCACTATCAAAGCGAAAAAAGTACCAGCCTTTCTTGAAATAGAGTACCTTGGGATTGGCTACATGAGTACAATGCTTATTAATGAATTCTGCCATTTCAGGGAGTTTCAAAACTTTCCCCAATACAGTACCAACTAGCTAGTGTATTCTCCCAATAGGTTATTTCATCAGAAATATCATCACTATCAATAATAACTTCATCATTATCAGAATCCGAATCAACCAAGTTAAGTTTCATACCAATACCATCATTAGAACCATTAGTAACCTTATCTTTCCATGAAGGGCGAACTGAGTTTTCAGGAATAACAGGAAGAGTATCCTTGGGAGCCATAGAAACATCTACGAGATCAGAAATTACTGGGGAACCAGATGGGGGATCAATTGATGAAGGCATACCTGATGATGCAAGAGCAGTGTTGCCCAGAAAATCGCCAAAAGTCAAAGGAGAGGGAGTTGTAGATTTCTCTGTTGATTCACCACCATTTCTTGATTGAGAAGTACCACTAGGTTCACCTTGTTTTTTCGATGAAGAAGAAGGATGTTTCTTAGGAGGCCGACCTCGCTTAGCCATGGGAGGATCGAATTGAATTAGAGAGAAACTAGAGTGTGTGGAGAGTCGAGGGCACCGTCTCATGTTTCTGTAAACTTTATATTATAGTAATAAGATCTTTATTGTCCATAATGCCTGCAATTTTATTCACCGAGTTGATTTATTTTCGATTTGACCCGACTTGAACCAAATCAAGGACTCGACTTGACCTGAATCAACGACTCGATGCAAGTGGTTTTTGAACCGATTTATGGCCTATTCCACTCGAATTGAATCGTCAATTTAACGAAAATTCAAACCGCTTACCGCTTGCGTCCTATAGCGACTCGATTTTGGTTCAATTTTTGACTATAAACTTCATCATTGACCACCTCTATCGTTGGGTATCAAACAAACGGAGTCGGGACTAGTCCCGGTCAGTTAGTGGTTCAAACCTTTTGGATCCCGACTTGGATCGAATTAGTGGAAGTTGACCGGAAGTGGAGCTGGTTCCATACATCTGGTTACTTTATTAGTTTAACTCCCGGTTTAACTTCACAACGTAATGGGATAACTTTTTAATATAGTGTAATTACACTAATTTTAATTAACCCTTCACATTCCCCCCAAATCTTATTCTCCTTTTTCCCTCTCTCCCTTATCTCCCCACTATGAAATATCCGGAAAAGGAAAACATGAAGATTAGGGAGGGGAAATGAGGGGGAGAGATTTTACTTTTTGTTTGTGAGTTAAAAAAGGAAGGGAAACAAATTCAGTATAATTTATTTTACTCTCATTCCCCCTCAAAATGGAGGTAAATGGAGGGGAAGTAAACTTTTTAACTTCCCTTCCCTTTACTCACTATATAACTTTTTTAACTCCCAAACAAAACACCAATTTCCCCTCCATTCCCTTCCCCTCCTATGCTAGCCAAACAACGTAAAAATTATTTTTCCCTCCATTTACTCCTATTTTTTTCCCTTCCCCTTCGTTCTCTTTCTTTCCCCTCCATCACTCCCAAATAGGGTGTAAAGGATATTTACCTAACTAAAAGTATTTTTCTTAAACTCCGATCCATTTTCAAATATGAACTTCTACACACTTAACAAAAATAAAGAAAAACAGAAATTCCAGTTTTAAGAAAAAGAAGATAACAAATTTTAGAAAATTCTTTAAAAAAAAAAGAAATGAAAAGGGAAAGTAAAAACCGCCCCTCAATTCTCCAAACGTCTATATCTAAAACACCATGTTCCCTATTTCGTCGCCTTTCTTTCGTAAGCAAACATAGGGCATGTCCAACAGAGTGGTCCCCCTACAACGACTTAAGTCTTCAAAGTTTACTCAATGGCTATATGTTAATATAGAAGTAAGTCATCGGAAGAGAGTATTATCAAGAATGATGATGGATGGTGCTGGAAAAAGATCTGCATTGTGAAAAGTTAGATTATGTCGGCTTTTGATAGATCATACTAGAGTAAAACAAATAATGGGTAATAGCTCTCACACTGCGTATGAATTGTTACAAGGAGAGCATGGTACGGGTATGGAATGGCCTTAACATAGCAAACATAGTTATATTTGATGGTTGAGCATGCTAAAATGCTACTTGACCAGAGAAAGATTGAAGAAGTTTCGAGTTGTTGAGTAAGATCCTTATGCTATGTGTGAGGAAAATATTGAATCTCTACAATATGTGTTCTTTGGATGCAAATTTTCAGCAACATGTGCGGATATTTGGCAGAAGTGTATGAAAGTGAATTACTAGTGTCGAAATTTGCATGGCACTGTGAGATGGGTACTTAAGAGAATGAAATAAATGTGGAAAACTACAAAGGAAAATTTTGCTCATTTTTCTCGCAGACTATGGTTTATGGCATATGGAAGAATATAAATCTGGTGGGTTGGGAGAAAAAGATGAGAAGTCCAACAGTAGTGATGAAAAATGTTATGTTAGAAATGATAATGTATATATATAGAAATAAAGAAAGTTAGATGTCCTGATAGTGATAGAGAATTGTTACACTTTATTAGACAGATTGTATAATAAACAACCAAATGTTTGAAGTACTTTGCAAAGTAATCCTTAGTTTGTTTTAAACATTGGATGTAAATATTTCTCTGTGATTCATATATGAAAATTTACCCTTTACCAAAAAAAGAGTGGGTTTTATAGATTTAGAACTTTATAAAGTAAGCTATTTATTTTTTGTATAGGGGTAACTTATGGATTTTTTTTCAAAATTTATACTACTTTAAGCAATAGGTACACTATGTTGAGCGACTCCCTTTTTTTAATTTCATGATATTTAAAAAAACACATGAAGTTGATGTAACCATGTTACAAAAAAAGTTGAAGTTGTGTTGATGCAGGACTCTGATTATCATTTATCAACTTCTTTGCCCCTATTCCTCCGTGTGTTATGGGGTGGTGTTTATTTCATTAGAATTTCACCGAACAAAAATGAGTATGCATGAGATGGAAACACTTTAATTAGAAAAAATTAACGAGTTGGAAAACTTAATCTCACATATTGCGCTTGGAACAAGTAAATATATTTTTTTTTCTAAATATGGCAAGGAAAGGAGAGAGAATGAGTAGTCGAGAGCAACTAATGAGGTGGTGTTACGTGGCCGGGGTGATTGGGGTGCATGTTTACTTTGTCTAAATTTAGACCTGACTTAGCTTGATCAGAAATCTTGTTATCATCTCTCAACTCCATTTAGTGAAACTCGTCTCATATTTTGGTTAAGTTTAGTTTTTATTAATCGAGTAGTTTAACTAATCATATGTCAATTTATTTTTATCAAGTTCATCACCATTTAATTTCACTTTGATTGGTTTAGTTTATTTTATCGCATTATATTTAAGTTTAGTTCATATTATCATTTTTTGATTTAGTTTATTTCAATATAAACTAGTTCGTTTCAATATAATGTAGTTCGTTTAATTTATACATGTCTCTATCACTAAAGTTGAGGTTATTAAATGCAGTATTTGATAACTCTAACACCCTTTTATTATTATCATATTTCAAATAGCCCGAACCCACCTTTTCCCTACAAAGTTAATTATGTCATGGCGTCATGCCTAGCTGGACCAATAACCCTTTCCTCACAACCCACTTCCTACAAGACTTTGACCATCAAACGCAATTTGTTAAACATGACGGCCCACATCTACCATCACCACAAAAATTTCATTCGCCAACTATTCATTCACAAAACTCTCTATACCCCAATTTTTTAACCCCGTAATCCTTTATTCATTTTCTAACGATTAACCTATTTCCCTGATACCCTCTTCATCTTACTCTACCTCTCCCAAACTCAACCACTAACTAAAATCCACCCATAACCTCGCTCCCACTACCTCACATTCTCGGTTAACCAACTTTTCAACTTTCTTTAGCATCATGCCAATCTCATACTAAGTCTTTTTTGAGCCTCACCATCACCATCTCCTAAAACAGGAACGGCAAAGGGATTTTGAAACTCCCTTAGCCAAGAATTACACTCATCAAGCTCCACATCCCATGCCCTTACTAACGCAATATCCATCTCCTCCAAAGACCTTACCCTCCACTGAATGGCCCAACCTCACCCTATCTAAAGGACTAACGAAGTGGCGCTTGATCATCAGTCCCCACAACTAGTCCTACTAGCCTAGGAAAAAAGGGATTTACCAGATTAATGAACCTAACCCTTCCAAATAATCAAATCTCAGTCACCTTATTCTATAAAAAAAATTGTCCCTAATTCGAGTGATAACAAGGCAAGACCCTATTAGAATAACCCAAACAAACTAGACATTCAACTCAGCCTCTTTCACAACCTCTTAATGCTCGCAGTGGGAGGGGTAGTACGTCCATCTCATTTCCCCTAATTCAAGACCTAACAACAATTCCTAAAGGTCTAATAAAAGTGTTCCATTGACTGATAAATCAAATGGTGGGAGGCAACCAAGTCGAGTGGCAAATGGAAAGTCATCGGAGATTACAGACCTAGTTGTTATTATCCCGAGTTTGAGGGTAATCTCTTTGTTGGCTTCTGAGCCAACAAAATTTTACTAGACGATGAGTTCCAAAATGATATGGTGCGTTTATATCAACTTTAAAGGGGATAAACAATTGATACTTAAACTAGATTGGCAGAAAGTATAGCACGAGGAGAGATAGGTCTTGGAGGACTCATAGGATAGGGAAAACAAGCCCAATCCATGCGTTATCACCAATCTCAAACATGCTCTACTCCCCATAGCTCTCCATCAAACAAGAGAGCTACTTAGTTTCCGTCGAGGGCCGTTGATGGTGATGGACAATTTGGTAAATCAATAGGCTTGGGAGGAGAGGGGATTAACATTACTCATAAGTCATACCTATAACAAAGTCCATACTAGCCTGGAATGCTCGGTCACTTGTGAAGACTAAACCTTGAGCATCTTGGCTAAGCCACAAGTCTGAACTCATCATTACTCTAAATAGTAAGTTAACTATTGTTTTAAAAATCAAACCAGTCATCAAATCGATCACTCAACTGTTTCACCTGGTATAAAAAAACCGATATTTTAAAAATAAAAAAATAGAATAAGGTTTTTTCGGCAGGTCTAACACGTTTTGACAACATCTGGTTAAACCGGATTTGACAACCAACTAGTCCAGGCCGGTTTGGTTTTCAAAAAATTTGAGTTAGCCGTACCCAAACACATATCATCCAAGTCCAAAATTCTAAAATCATCATTATCTTTGACTTATGAGTTAATTGCACCCAATCTGAAAGAATAATCCGACGATTAGGTTATTCTAGTAATGAGATTGTGGAATATAATCGATAGCTTATTCTGATGGTATCATATCACTATATATAATTGAAAGGCACATCACCTTCAATACCATCACCACCATCATCATCAGGGAGCCAAGCATTCAAGGAGTTGTATAGGTATGCGCACTGTATAAAAACTTTTTCTTGGTAGCATGCGATGCTAATCCTAGGTTTAGATAAAGGAAACTATTACACCTGCTCAATTTTATGAAGCTTCCATAGTTGTAGGTGGATGATTATTATCAAATAAAAATTTAAATAAATTAGCTTTAATGTTGAATTATTTTACATATGATCATCTCTAAATTAGTTTTCAATAAATAAAAGAATATGCTTTTTTTTACATTAGTTATCTAGTTCTTGTTTTAATGTTTTTAAAAAAAATCAACTATTTTTTATCTTGTAATCCAAACCTAAAACTATTTTGTTTAAATGTTAATTGATTCAATAATCTTTGACACACTTAAATAGGAGAAAAACAAGGAAATGCTAAAATTTTGTACTGAACCAGAACCAAACCAGGAACTGACGGTTTGCACGTTTTTTCTATTTAATGTTGACTTTTTTGAAGGGATATCTCTTCACAACAAGACAAAGGTCTTTGCAACACTTTTTTTCCAATAATGCCCTTGTTATTTTTTTCCTACTCTTAATCCTTCTCCTACTCCAACTCTACTGCTGCTCATTTCTCTCCCCCTCAACACACGTTACTTCATAATGAGTAAATGTTAACAATGCACAATTAAACTCATAACTTTCCCAAGTATTCACATTTCACTTATTCAGAAAACTTAAACATTAATTACGCTTTTCAGATTCACATTGATGGACAAAAGAACTGATGATGAAAAGGTATATTTTCCCCCTTTTTTGGCTGAAGTTTCTGGGTATTTTCTTCTTTTTTTTGAGATAAAGATTTCTGGAAACGTTTTCGGTTCTGGGATGATATATGGGGCTGGTTTTCT
>ONZK01004525.1:1377-21875 GCA_900322385.1 Pharnaceum exiguum | reverse complement strand
AGATTAACATGGAATTCTACCATTCTGCCCAAGAGAACACTATTTACATGCCGTTCAATTCATCTAAATTAAGGAACATACCGTCATCTGATCCAAAGCCAAAGAGTTGTCTGCTGGCACCCTACAGTTGATGAGCCTCTGTCTTTGTATTTGGTTCTAATTCCTTCAAATCTATCAATTGCTCCACAAATAAACTTAGATACTTAGTACTACAAGTCTACAACATACTACATTGATGCAGTTACCCATAGTTCTGGTAACTACTGATCAGTTTCATCTTCAGAAGTCTTCCCGTATGGCATCGCTTCACCACGTGTGCTGCCGTTTACAAACACTTCTCGGAGTTTGGGTGCAACATTCTCATAAGGAAAGATAAACCTATTCAAAAACCCATCCTCAGTCAGTTTGATGGCAGAATATGAGCTGATATCCAGCCTTAATGAGCCCTTTCTCCTTCAATATGGACAAGACTCTGTGCCTGGGCACCACTCTATTCTTCAAGCTGTAAGTGATGAGAGCATGCTGGGATACTATGTAAGCAGGGTCATAACCGAGCTCATTCATGTAAAATTCCAAGGATTTCTTTAACCTAGCTTCAGAAGACGTAAAACAGGTAGGATGTTTTCTGATCAATGACAGGATATTGGAGTCTGACCATCCAAAGCTTTTGTACACTTGACATTTTGAGTTAATGCTGTCATCACTAAACCCAGAGAAAACGTGAATTGCTCTTAAGAACTCTGTAGAGTCTCGGGTGATACCCCACTTGTCTTTGATTCTAACCAATACATCTCGCAACCAATCATTCCTCCTCATGAGAGCTTTCGGTGTACTAGTCAGCATTTTCCGGATTTCGTCTCTGGGAATGCCGTACTCATTTTCCAACATAGTCACATTAGGTAACAGAGTGTTATTTATATGGATATTTTACATTTTGGGTACCCAAGGTATACCATATTGTACCTTTGGGTACCTGAGGTATTCGATATATTTTTTAAGGTACCTGAGTTTTAGTTCTTTTACCATTTTAGGACTTTGACCGTTAAGTGATAGATTGACCGTTAAAATGAAGGGTATATATGACCTTTTACCCAATATTTGACATCACCCTATCCTTCCTCCCTAAGTCATTCCTCCTTTACTTTTCCTTTCCTTTTAATTTCTTTTCATCTGTTTTCCCCCTTCCATCAGCACACATTGATCACAAGCCCAGAACACTCATCGCTCTCTCGCCTTTCTCTGTTCCCCTCCCAATCCCCTTCACCTATACTCCACTCTCTCACCTCCCCTCATTTCATCAATCCATCACGGCATCACCCTTATAAATTACCCTCACTAATCTCAATCACCACAACCAAAACCCCCTCACCACCACTAATCTCAAAACCCCACATCGTCCTCTAACTATATCTCCACCCACCCCCCCACCCCGCCGTTTCCCCAAATTGAAGTTTTGACAGAAAATGATGGTTCTTCGGGAGGAAAGAGAAAATAAACAAGAAAATATGATTTGGGCTTGTGGTTTGTCGTGGGCCTGTGCCATGGTGTTGTGGTGGATCGGTGTGGAGGTGAAAAGAGAGAATGGAGAGAAATCCCAGAGCAAATAACGGTGTGGTTATAAGCTTGTAGTACTGGTGCTGGCGATGGACGATGATGGCTTGGTGATGGTGGCGGTTAATGATGAAGAGGGATGTGGAGAGATGGTTAGTAAAAGGCAGAGAGGGGGATGGATGAAAATGAAGGAGCAAGAGAGAGTGTGGAGTATGTTGACCCATGAAACTAGAAAGAGGCACTGGAAATCGCACACATTTATTTGGTTAACGAGTTTGATGGGTTTAAGCGGTGAGGTTTTCCATTTGTATTTGTTGATTTGATGAGAAAGCCGTGGGTGGCTTTGGGGTATTTCTGGGTTGGGTTTCGGTTTGTGATATTTTTCTGGGTTTGTGTTTACTTTTTTCTTTTTTTTTTGCAAATTCAGACTTCAAATCTTCAATAATATATGAAGCACAATCACATGCCTCCGTCAAGGCGTTACGGGCGTGCCTTCGTCAATCACAATCTCTTTGCTCCTGATTATTAAAAAACGAAATGTTATGGGATGATAAAATTATTGAGTGTTGCATCAAGACTCAATACGCTCCACTATGATTTTTAAGTTCCATTGAATCAATTCTCTTCATCACCCATATCTGTTAGAGTTGGCATTAAATTTTTTTTAAAGAAAACAATAGTGTTCTCTGTGTATAAACGCATAAAGGGTAAATTAGACTTAACTCTAAAGTAAGGTGAAAATTGTAGTCCACATCAGCTTTTTTTAACAGTCAAATTAGATATTTGACGGTCAAATCCCAAACTGGTAACAGAACCATACCTCGGGTACCCAAAAAAACATATTGAATACCATAGGTACCCAAACGTACAATATGATATACCTCGGGTATCCAAAAGGTAAAATATCCTATTTATATTGAAAGCAGTGCCCCAAGTGAACCTCTTGAAAACTCCAACAACACCTTCATCACTACCCATAATGCCTCTCAAAGCTTGGATTGCTGGGGTCAAGTCATATTCCAAATAGAAACGAGGATTAACATGAGTTAAGTCAGAAGTAGTAAACCCCAAATCTTGAAGAAGCTTAACTTTGGGTTTTAAGGTTTTGTCGACATTAGAAGTAAGAACTCTAGGACACTTAGTGATGACTTTGCTAACCTGGGACAGGTCAAGGCCGCAGAATTCCTGGAGAAAAGTGATAACATTATCTGCTTTCTCAAAGGAGATTAAGTCAGTTACCTGAGGGTCACATGCTGTGCTGTTAATATCCCTGTGATGTAGGATCTTTTTGGAAACAGCCAGAGATTGTTCCTCAGAAAAGCCCAACCTTTCCATTAAGTATGTTGTCACAGGCTTCCTAGCAGAAGTGTTTTTAGTTGTTGTTGTTGTTGTTGTTGTTGTTGTTGTTGCTGTTGTTGTCGCTTGAGTTGAGGAGGAGAATGCAGCAGCTATGCCTACACCAAAGTAAGGTTTTGGATTGGGAACGTTATTAACCAGTGTTGTTGTTGGGGCAGTGACAGTGAGAAATGAATAATATCTGTGATTGAGGAAACATGAGGAGGAAGACAAATGACGAACTAGGACGCACAACTTCTTCTTCATTATTATTATCAGTACTGAAAAGTAATAAAATATGGGAAATGAAATAGGTGGTCGAAAAGGGGTGTCAAGAACTCAAGGTAGTTGTGTAATTGTGTTTTTACCAGAAGAACTGGTGTGAAGATGTCTTCTGGGTATGAGAATGAGGAGTTTTTTTCTTTTTCATTTCCTTTTTGGGTACGCAGATGAGATTGATGAATTTAGGTCTTTCCTTCAAAGTGTCAAAAGCCCAAGTGGTGCAAGCAGACCTCGCGAATAAGAAGAAAATAATGTGGGTCGGCCTGGTTTGGGGTCTTGGGGATACTGTTTTTTTTTTAAAGGAGCACGATTGATACAAGCATATCTTTCAGCCTTTTAGCGCATGTGTCAAAGGCTAAAAGCAGACTACTACGTTGAAACGAGATGGACTAACTTAGACAAGAAAAGAAAACACACTGAAAACTAATAAAATGGTCACCAACTTCCTGAGAAACGATAATGTAATTATGTAATCAATGACTTTCTGTGAGTTTACATTTATTTTATTTGCTTTCACAAATCATAAAAGGAAAGGAAATAACTGACATTACATATATTTTATATGGTTTCACAATTACAAAAGCATTTTGACATTTACTAATAACAACATTTTAATGCCTCCTCGGAAATAAAGAAGTTGAGTAGATGATCAAAGACAACAACAAAAACAACAATAACATCAACCGAGCGTAATCACCTTTAACGGAGGTACTTGAGGAGTTGGGGGTCAAGGTGTACACAATCTTTACTCTGTTTTAGAGAGGTTGTTATCGAGATTGACTTTAAATGCATTGATTTTTTTTTTGAAATGAATAAATCAAAATTAGGGACCCTCCTCTTGGGGTTATTACTGCATTGAAATATTAACTTCCCGCAACTTTACTAAATATGAGAAGTACCGAAAGGTGTTTTAGCTGTTTTGATTACATAGATCTTTTTTTGGCTCTTAGGGACAAGTACAAGGGCACAAATATTCAGAATATTATGCATGGGATCTAAGGGAACACTATAGCAGTACACTTGGTACTTAGTACTCTATAGTCTATACTATGCCTACAAGCTCATATTAAGTTAATAAACATTGTTCTTGTGTCCTATTTCTCTCTCTAACATTAGAGAGATTTTTCTCTCCGGAAAACGGAGGCTTAAGCCTAAAACTTTTTACTTCATTTCTCATATCCAAAACAAACTCAAGTCAATTTCAACTGTAACACCACCCAACTACGCTTTTTATTAAAACAAAGTGTTTCACTTCAGTTTCCTTACCCAGTTCCACTTGCAAAATTTAATTTCTTTCAACCACCTCTTCGGCGCATCGAGCATCCATCCTATTAATGAGTCTCGCGTGCTGTATTTACTCTCTTCTCTAACTGTAAATCTTTCTGTAAATTTTCTGACATTTTATCCCTATCCCGTTTCTAACTTTTCCTTACCCAGTTCACTATTTAATCACCGGATGGGTAACATTATTTTTCATCCTTCTCCTCTGTTGTTTTATAAATTTTCATAAAAATAACACTCTGTGAAAGGTAAAACGAATACAACTTTCCACCTAAATTCGCTTGTCACTAATGGAGGTCTACAACAACGAATAGGCATGATCGTCAAACCTCTCAATGATGATGAAATTGATTTTGAGATGATGGAGTTTTATGTGGTTGGTGACATGCATGATAATCTTAAGCCGAAGATTATCCAGAACTACCAATGCATGGCCCGGTTCGTGTGGGGAAACAAGGTCCGCTCTATTTCTTCAAGTGTACTTCTAAGGAGGATCGTGATTTTCTACTAGCTCAAGAGACAGTCAACCTTGATGGTAAGCTCGTTGTCTTTGGCCCTTTAACTTTGACAACTTGCTCTGTAACAACTCGATTTCGTTATGTGCCATTGTGGGTTCATTTTAAGGGTATCCCAATTGTTTTCCAAAGACCAATTACAGTGCATAATATAGTTGGTCATCTGGGAGAGGTGGTTGAGATTGAACCTATTTCGCATCATGTTGTTAACGAGCAGACGTGTGCTAAATTAATAATTGACCTGAATGAACCATTGTTTCATGGTTGTTACTACCAAGTTGGAGATGGTAGATATAAATGGATTCAATTTGAATATGAGAAGATCTTTGTTTACTGTAAACGTTGTGGTCTTGTGGGTCATCGGGTGAGTCAGTGTAATACTTCTCCTACAACTGCTGAGTCTAATTTGCTTGATAAGATGAATAAATTAGCTGAGAAAGGCCTTGACTACCGATTTGGATCTGAGATTTCGATCCATTTTGTGCATCTTAAAGGCTTCAAGAGTGATTCTTGGAACACATTTCTTTATCATCCTGTGTTTGACTTGGGTGATGACATGATGAATGATGATGACTCTGGAGGGGATGATCATGATGGCAATGAATCCACAGGGAACCCGCGGGGTAATAGAGCTGGTGAGGAGTCTGGTAGTAATGAGGACAACCACAGTATTGTTGGGTTAGAGGGTCCGATGGGTCTGCGGATAATAAGTAATAATGCCGGGCAAGTAGCGCGTGAGGAAGGGGCTGGGCCTTCTAGAATTCTGGCTGAGACTATTGGGGGTGTCAATCCGTTGACGTTGTTAGAAGGTGCTGGTGATCCAATGGAGAATGATGCAGTTGTGGATATTGTTGATATTGCTGATGTTTTTGCTGTTGATGAAGAACTTAAGGCACCGGGACTTCTGCCAGAATTTCGTCAAGGGAAATTCGGACCTTCTCCTTTTTTAGGGCTTACTGTGGACTCTTCTCCAAGGGTCCCTCTTGACCTACAACAATCTCCAACAAGTGAATATGTTAATATCCTGCAAAATGGATATGTTAGTACTGATATTTTGGCTCCGGAGATCTTGTGTGATTCATTACATGCAGGCATTAATGACAATTTACCCGCACATGCAAGTTGTCCCAAGTGGGAATGTTTTGCAGCTGAAACCCCATGTGTCTCTTTCTCAGGAGATTTCTGGTTTCAATAATAATATATTTAATACTAATACTTCTACTATTTCTGGTACAGTTGCTAATAGTGGTCCTGTGGGAGATTTTATTAAGCCCAATCTTGATGTTGGAACAATTCCTGCACCTGAAAGAAATCATTTGGGGCCTAGGCCTAATACCCATTTTTCTAGTATAGCTAGGAATTTTTGGGCCAGATTTAGAAGACAACGGCCCACGGGAAGACAGAATCCTTTGCTTGCTAATATAGTGGCCCAAGCTGAAATTGCAACCTCTGGTCCTACTGTCTTGAACACAGTTTATGATGCCCCGATTGCTACTCGTATTCCTCTGCTTGATGGGGAAACTGCTTCGCTTTTGCACTCCCGTTTTCATCTCCATCCTCTTCCTGATGCGGATCCTTTTTCTCCACAATAAGGAAGTGCCGATCTTGCTCAATCACAGTCTGATTTATGGACTTACATGTCGCAGCCTTCATCATCAAATAGCTCAGCATCAGACTTTGTCTCTAGGTTCAGAAGGAGGTCGGATGTATCTGCAACTGATTCTTCTAATCGCACTTCTCCAGTAGAGATTGAAAGGGAAGATAATGATATGGTATCCAAGGATACCCTGTGGGTGTGTATTTTCCAGTGGATGATGAGTTTCGCTTCTTTGAAGAGATGGAGGGTATTCCAGATTTAGTTCCGGGACAAACGTGGACAACACTTAATGGAACTTGGGTGGTGGAAGATTTTGGTAACCTGGACTTGGAACCTTCTGTACCTTTGTCTCCAGTACGTGCAGATAGTGTTGCTTCGAGTGGAGGGGATGTTGTTGCTGAGAATGAAAATAACAATGGGTTACCAGCTGAGGCAGAGGGTTATGGGTTATCAGATGATTCTGAGTCACATGTCATTCCGGATTCTGCAATTTCAGATAGGGCTAAACGGACGGTGAATGATGTTTGTAGTGAGGGTGGGCTGCACCTACGCAAGCGTAAGAGTCCGGAGTATCGGAAAAAGGCCAGAGTTTACAAAAGGCTGCGCCTTATCTCCAGTGGTGGTGCGTGGTACTGGTTGAAGAATGAAGGGAAGTCTGTCAAGAAGCGAAAGGCTACTAGTTGTCTTTCATCAGTTGATGATCAATGTCATGTCGAGGTTGAGCCTGGACAGGAAGCTTCCTCTGACCTGTGTAGCATGTGGCAACTGAAGAACTGTATCAAGAAACGTCGTTTGGAGAAAGGTAAAATGAAGATTGGCGGCTTAGCGATTCCAGATAGTTTTTGTGAATTTCACTCGGTTATTGACCAAGTTCATGTGGATGTGTATGAATCCAATGCTGAAAGGGTGTGGGCGGCTGTCCTTGATCAGCACCCGAGGGCGCCATGAGTTATCTTTGCTGGAACTGTAGGGGAATAAATGTTGCGGACTCACCTACAGTTTCGCGTTTGGCTTGGCTTGTTCGTGACTCTAGGTGTAATGTTTGCTTTCTGTCTGAAACAATGTGTAATGTTTCTTCGTTAAGGTGGCTTGCAGGTCATCTTAATTTTTCAAATTTTAAGGGGGTAGATGCTGTAGGAATAGCGGGAGGCCTGGGTCTTTTTTGGGGTACGGGGGTAACACTCAATGTCTTAAGGGCCTCCCCTTATTTTATTTTTTGTCATGTAATGGATGTTTGTTCTTGTTTGTTTACTATGTGTGCTTTGTTTATGGGGCGCCAAGCTCGTCGAATCATCTGGAGGTTTGGGTGGGCCAATTTACTGACTGGCCATGCTAAGGTTCTTTTTGTTGGTGATATTAATCAGGTAGAGTTTGGTAGTGATAAAGTTGGGGGAGCAGCGTCAATACCTCGGCAATCTGATTTTATGGCTTGGAGAATAGGATGTGGCTTAGCGGATATTCCTTTTGTTGGTCCTCATTATACTTGGACTAATAATAGGGATGATTTCCCTACGACACATTTCCAGCATTATCCAATCATTTTCTCTGACCACGCTCCAATTTTGGTTAACACTAGGTCTGTTTTGCTTCATAAACCTAAGAGACCTTATATGATTGAGATTTGGTGTTTGCGGTATAAGGAGGTTACAGTCTTGATCATCTCCAATTGGGAAGTAGATTGCTCTGGTTCTTCTATGATTCGACTAATACGTAAACTCAGCAACTTGAAGAGAATGCTTCGAAATTGGTGTCTGGCGCACCGTAGTGGGATGGGGATTGTATGGAGTGACCTACATGATAATGTCCGGGTTTTACAAGAGGGTATTGTCGATGTTGTGACTGCAGGTAATGAGGTTATCAGTCGTCGTGATATGTGTCATCAGATGGTTGACAAACATATGTACTGGAAACAACGAGCTAAGCAACAATGGCTTCAGGAGGGGGATTTGTGTACCGAATTCTCTTTTAGGCAAGTTAAAAGCAGAGTAGCTTCCAACAATATTAGCTTTCTCAAGAGGCAGGATGGCACTATTATTGATTGTCCTAAGGCTATTGCTGGGGAGTTCAGGAATTTCTTTATTAATATTTTCCAACCACGGCATGTTTCATTTTCTCCCACGGTTAGGATGAGATTTTGCTTCCGTTACCAACTCGGCTCTCTCTTGATGACCAGTGTGCTCTAGCTTGTCCTTTTACTGCTGAGGAAGTTAGGCTAGCGCTGTTTAGTATGGATGGGCTAAAGCTTCGGGTCCGGATGGGTTTCCAGGCGCCTTTTTCCAACAAAATTGGGATGTGGTTGGTGATCATGTGGTTGAAGCGGTTCTGCATTTTTTTAGAGCTGGGTTCATCCTTCGGGAGTGGAATCAGACTCTGGTTTCTCTTATTCTGAAGAAAGTGCGAGCAGATGATGTGAGTCAATTCCGGTCCATCAGTTTGTGTAATGTGATTTTAAAATGTGTGACTAAGTGTATGGTACTCCGCCTAAAAACGTTCTTGGGTAAGTTGGTGAGTTCGGGTATTTTTTGATCGGTTGAAATGATATGAATTAAAACCGAACTCAACTGAAAAAAACTGAACTGAACTGAAAAAAACTGAAAGATGCTGAATTGAATTGAAAAAAACTGAAGACAGTTATAATTATAACTAAAACTGAACTGAACTGAAATGAAAAAAAAACTGAAAGATGCTGAACTGAACTGAAAAAACCTGAACTGAAAAAAAGAACTATAGCTCTACCGACGAACAAAACACAGCCTTCCTCGCAAAATGCGTTTCTGCCAGGGAGGTTTATGTCCGAAAGCACACTGATAGCGCACAAATTACTCCATCATATCCGGACTTCAGTCGTCATCGCCGAATGTTTTTAGCCATCAAAGTTGATATGAATAAGGCCTATGATCGAGTCTCCTGGAGTTTTTTGTTAGCAGTGTTGGGTAAACTTGGGTTTCCGGCGTGTTGGTTACAGTGGGTGTCACAGTGTATATCCACAGTCACATATTCTATTGTTGTTAATGGCGAGCCTACTGAACCGTTCAAGCCTAAGTGTGGGTTACGTTAGGGGGATCCTCTTTCGCCTTACCTTTTTATTTTGTGTCTTGAAGCACTGTCTTGTTACCTTCAAGATTTGCAGCATAGGGGCCTCATTAGGGGTATTCGTATTGCCAGGGGGCTCCTGAGATTTCTCACTCTTTTTTGGCGTATGACACTCTTTTCTTTCTGGAAGCTAACATGGGTGTTTGCCATCAGTTCTGGACGGCCCTTCAAAAATTCTGTTGTGTTTCGGGTCAAGTCGTGAGTCTTCAAAAGTCCTTTGTTTTCTTTAGAAATCTTTCAAGTCCTCAGGGAGGAAGTATCTTGGAGTGCCGGTGGTGTTTTCATCAAAGAAGTGTGCTGATTTTCGGTTTATTGTTGATAAAGTCGCATCACGTCTTGCAGCATGGCAGAATAAATCGTTGAACCCGGCTGGCAAGCTAATTTTGATAAATTCGGTGTTGGTCGCTCTCTGTGCTTATGTCATGATGGCATATCTTTTGCCAAAGCGTATTTGTAGAGAGATTGATTCTTTGATCTCTACATGTTGGTGGTCTTCGAGTCATGAGCGAAAACCGGTTTTTTGGCGCTCTAAAAAGCTTACTGGTCTCCGCAAATCTTCGGGTGGTTTGAGTATTCGTCGAGCTGAGAAATATAACAAAGCACTTGTGTTTAAGTAAGCGTGGCGAATTCAACATAACGACAGAAGTGTGTTGAGACAGTTGTGGGTTTCTAAGTATGGTGCAACTCCGTTAGATGCTGGTAATGCAAGGGTTCGTAGTTGTTCATGGGGATTCCGTGGGCTATTGCTTGTTGTTAAGCAAGCTACTTCTAGGACTGTTAGGCTTGTGGGTAATGGTGTTTGTACAGAGGTAGACTCAGGCTGGATTAATGGGAGGTACCCAATTTGGAAGGATGTAGGGGGTAATGGGGGTACACCTACTCGTCATGTTCCGGTTAAGGTTCGTGATTTAATGGATGAGATGTACGGGTCCTTGGATGTTGCTAAGCTGCAAGAGTACTTTGTTCCCGCTACAGTTCGTGAAATCCAAGCCATTCCTCTCACTAATACATCAGGTGAAGATGGGTGGTTTTGGACTGAGTCAAAGTCTGGTGTTTATGATGTTAGATCGGGATATTTATTCATTCTTTGTGAAGACTTCTTCCAAGGTTGCAAGCCTTTCAAGGAGAAACGCTGGCCAGGTTTTGGAGCTCTGAAATTTTTTCCTAAATGGAAAATATTTGGGTGGAAGTTGTGTGGGAAAGCTTTAGCTTTGGGACACAATTTAGTTCACGGCAACATTCCAGTGGACACGTTGTGTACTTTCTGCGGGGATACAATGGAATGTGAGAATCACCTATTTAGATTCAGTGGTATTACTCAAGTTTTTTGGAAAGTTGGTCAATTATGGTCTGCAGTTTACGGCTAATGAGGATGTCCCAATAGACCGCCGGGTTCATGACCACCTTGGAGTGCTCTGGTCGAAATTCAAGAATGATGGGCAACCACTTTTCGGTGTTGTTTTGTTTATGGATTCCTTATGGGCTATTTGGCTACATAGAAATGAGGTTCGGTGTTGTGGTCGACAACCTGATTTGCCTCGGCTTTTTCAAATTTTAAGTGATTTGTTGGCTTCTGTTCGCCTGGAGGATAATACTGTTCGGCTTGACTGTGTTCGACCTCAGCAAGATTTAGACATCCTCAATGTCGTGTTAGTTGCTTGTTTAGATCCTGAAGATCGAGTGATTATTGTAACTAATGGAGCTTGGTTGGCGAAGAATTTGGAAGCTGATTGGGCTTGGGTCGGTACGTCTAGTATGGATGGAGCTACAGTTGGAGGAGGGCTTGATAGTGGTTACGCGTTCTCTGTCAATCAGGTGGAGCTGCTAACGATTAGGGATTCACTCGGTTGGGCTCAGCGGAAGGGTGTTTTCAAGGTAGAAATTCACTGTGACTCACGGAACATTGTCAAGGCCCTTCGTGGTGAGTTCCGGTTAGAGAAGGATTCGGCGCTCATTCTTCTTCAGATTCAAAAGCTGATAGTATCCTTTTCCTACGTTTATGTTTGTCATGTTCCTAGGTCTAGTGTGGAGGCTGCTCATAAACTAGCCATCAAGACTACAAATCAGGATCGCCCTCTTTTTACTTTTTAAGTTATCTAGTTCGACTAGGTGTTGTATTCATTGTCCAAAAAAAAAAAAAATCTATCCCTCTCACTCCTTGGGTTAGAGGCACCATAAAAGAGTAAACTTCACAAAGCTTGGCAAATCATTAATGAAAGGATCAACAAACCTCTTCAAGAATTTATCACAATCTGTGGCGACAGCAAATGAAAGGATAATAAGTCGGTTCACAAACAGTTTTCTAGCAAAGCATTGAAGACATTTGAATGATATAAATGCCTTTGTCGGATAGTCTGGGAGGAAAGCAAGGATGATAGTCTAGATAAGCTTCCTTCATTCTTTGTTATAAAAAAAAACTTCCTTCAGTCTTTTCTTATTTTCCCTAGATTTTATTTCTATAGGTTCTCATAATAATGTTTAATTAGCTAGGTACCTTTGATTGTTGAGTAGAACTCTAAAGGAGCTCTGTCAAGTCGAGTTGCCCACGACTTGACTCGGTTTGACCTCAACTCGTCCCGATTTCGACTTACAAAAAAATGTGAAATCTTAATCTAAGTGTTTAGAACGATTCGATTCGACTTGGTAAAATAAGTTTCTAAAATTGCAACCCGAACCGAATGAAGTAGGACAATTCGACTTGACTATCTAACAGAATCGCAACCTGAACCGTACTCGAGAAATTGACTTCGACTCGGTTTGAAGAGATAGGATGATTTTTTCTTACTAAGTATTGGCCATTTCATTAATTAATAGTTAATTTGGTTTCTATTTGACCCAACTTGAATCGAATCAACGAATCCATACATGTCATTTTGGACTGATTCATGGCCGACTTGACTCGAACCGAATCGTCGATTTGAAAATAATTCAAACCGTTGTCGCATCAGACCTTTTCCAATCGGTTCGACTCCGTTGCCATTCGCCACCAATTCGATCCGACTCAATTTACAGCGACACGATTTTGTCTCGAATTTCGACTACAAACCAACCGTTAGATAGTTCTAGTGTCAAGGATGAGTATGCCTTCCCCACAATCCAAACCACATCCTAGTGTCTAAAACCACTAGATTGGGCCAAAAAGAGGTTGGTTCATAACATTGAACTCCATGACTTTCTTAGCTGAAGTTTCTTGCAAAGCAGATATGTCAAACCCCCTTCTCTGTTAATCGGGCAAATCATTATAAATGGGTTTAACTTTCAAATTATCCTGTGGCATCTGATGAATTTTCGCTATCAATTTCTTCCATTATTCAAACCTAGTATGTACCAGATATTAGCAAGTTACTGGAATATGAAAGAAGGGCAGCGTGTGTGTTTGAAGTCTTTTTCCAATTACCATCACTCAGCAGTAACAGCTATTTTATTTTCGTTTTCAGATTTCCCCTTGTGTGGTCGTTTACGTACATCTCAAAGAACTTGGGTGCAACATGCTCGAAAAGTAGCACAATTTGCTGAAGACTTAGTCTGAAAAGTATTTGGGTATAATAAAGAATATAATATCCAATTTGATCTGCCTTTCTCCTTCCACACGTCATGAATGTGTATCTGGGTATGATATCTGCAGACGAGACCTGAACAGCAGCTAGCAGCAACCTAGAGTCACGTCTAGATCAATGTGCAACAACAACAACATAAGCTTTGTCCGAAATCTATTTCAGCTTGCAAGGACCAAATTAGATTCGCACTATACAAATCAATGTACACCAAGAATTGCCAAATTATCCATCACATCGATTGAATTAGGCCGTTCATCTAAGTATTCGCTTGAATAACTCTGTGTGTACCAAAGATTAGCAAATGACTCAAGACAGAAAAGATCACCAGTAGCTTTCTTGATCAAGGTAGCAACGAGACTGCATTTCAATTTTATAAACATAACCACCATTAGACAACAACCAGAGTACTACTTTCATTCTCGGATGTCTCTAAGTGCAGAAGTTCCTCAGTTGGCGTCCCATAGTTTCTATGGAGTTTGGGTACAACATTCACAAAAGGTAGAAAAATGTATCAAAGAACTGAGACTCATTAAAGTTGAAGACAGAATAAAGCTCAAATCAGCCTTCATGATCCCTTTCTTCTTCAAATTCGAGAAGACTATAAGATTGAGCACCACTCTATTCTCCAAGCTGTAATTTGGCAGGGCAAGTCAAGATGACATGAAAGCAGGCTCATAGCCGAGCTCATTCATGTAAAACTTGAAGTTCGTCTTTATCCTAGCTTTCGAAAGTCCAAGGCAGTTAGGATATCTCCTCATCAATGACAGGATGCCCGAGTCTGTCTACCCAAATCTCCGAAAAAGTACATAGAGTTCATGTTCTGATCATTAATGCAATAAAACACATGAACTGCAGCCAAGAACACAACAAAACCTCCTCTAATACGCCGCACTTATTCGATCCTAACCAATACATCTAGCAACCAATACAACTCACAACCAATCAGTACTCAGGAAAGATTTCGGGTATCTAGTCAGGAACTTCAGGAGTTTTTTTATAGATAAGATAAGGAACTTCAAGAGTTTGTCTCTACAAAATATCGTACTCATTTTCTAATACAGTCATATCAGGAATCAGATAGCTATTTATTGTGCTAGAAGTGCCCTGCCTCCACCCTTTTAAAACTCTAGATGACGCATAAATATATAGGTTTCAACTGGTATCTATGCTTTCATAGAAAAGAAAAGTAAACTGTAAAGACGGATAACGATATACTTGATATGCCAATGACAAGCCATCCCATGGAAAATAGCTTTAAACATTTCAATTCATTGCAATGGTTCCTCTATTCTAGAAATTCAAAAAAACATTTCCACAAAGGCATCAGATGACAACAAGAACAAATATTTCAGGAAGTTAGAAAAAAGGAAATGCAGAATGTGTTCCCACAATTTTCAAGTAGACATCAAAGGCATTAGGCATCTGCCACAGAATAGATAGTTACATGGAATTCTAGTATTCTGCCAAAAAGAAAATTATTTACATGCCGTTCAAATCACCTCAATAAAGTACTTACCGCCATCTGATCCAAAAGTAAAGAGTTGTCTGCTGGCACCCTATACTTGATGAGCAACTGTCTTTGTATTTGGTTCTAATTCATTTGAATCTATCATTTGCTCCACATATAAACTTAGGACTACAACATACTATATTAACGTAACTACCCATCATTCCAGTGACTACTGATCAGTCTCGATTTTAGAAGTCTTAACACAATGTGCCCTGCCATTTACAAAAACTTGCCGGGGATTGGGTACAACTCCTTCATAAGGTACAATAAAGCTATTCAGAAACCTATCCTCGGTAAGTTTGATGGCAGAAAAGAGCTGATAATCAGCTTTGATGAGCCCTTTGTCCTTCAAAATGGACAAGACTCTGTGCCTGGGAACCACTCTATTCTCTAAGCTAACACTGATCATAGCAAGTCAGGATGCCAGGTAAGCAGGCTCAAAACCGAGCTCATTCATGTAAAAATCCAACTTCTTCTTTATACTAGCTTCGGAATATCCAAGGCAATTAGGAAGTCTCCTGATCAATGACAGGATATCGGAGTCTGACCATCCATAGCTCCGGAAGACTTGGCATTTAGAGTTGATGTTGTCATCACTAAGGGAACAGAAAACGGCAAGTCTTCTGAAGAACTCTATAGAGTCTCGGCTGATACCCCACTTGTGTTCGACCCTAACCAATACATCTCGCAGCGACTCAGTATTCCTCATTAATGATTGCGGTGATTTAGAAATAAATTTGCGGATTTTGTCTCCAGTAAAGCCGTAATCGTTTTCCAACATAGTCACATTAGGTATCAGATTGTTAGTTATATCGGCAGCAGTGACCCGAGTCAACTTCTTGAAAACTCCAACAACACCTTCATCACTACCCATTAAGTCCCTGAAAGCTTGGACTGCTGGGCTCAAGTCATGTTTTAAATATAAATGAGGTTGTGCAGATATAACAAGGGCTAAGTCAGAGGTAGAAAAGCCCTGATCTTGAAGAAGCTTAATTTTGGGTCGAATTTTTTTGTCAACATCAGCTGTGAGGATCATAGGGTACTTATATATGACGTTTTTAATCTGGGACTGATCAAGCCCGCAATGTTCCTGTAGAAAAGTGATGACATTATCAGCTTTTTCAAAAGAAATTAAGTCACTCACCTGAGTGGCACGTGGGATGTATTCCCTTCGACGTAGGAACTTTTTGGAAATAGCAAGAGAGTCTTCCTCAGAAAAGCCCAGCCTTGCAATTTAATAAATTGCCACAGGCTTCTTTGTAGCAGTTGTAGAAGTGGTTGCTGTTGTAGTTGAGAAGGGTAATGTTGGTATACAAAAGTAAGGGTTTGTATTGGGGAGGTTGAACAGGTGGGAGTGGGACTGTAGTGCTGTTGGAGCAGTGACGGTGAGAAATGAATAAGATCTATGATTGAGGAAACATGAAGAGGAAGACAAATGACGAAAAAGGAAGCACAACTTCTTCTTCATTATTATCAGTACTGAAAAGTAATAAAAATCAGGGAATGCAATAGGTAGTTGAAAAGGGGTGTTAATGTAGTTGTGTGTTTTTATTGAGACGAACTGATGAAGATGTCTTCTGGGCACGAGAAAGAGTGATGAGTTTTCGTTTTCATTTTCATTTTCCTTTTTTGGTACGCACTACGCAGATGAGATTAATGAGATTACTCGGTCTAGGATATAACGTAAAAGTGTGAAGAGCCCAAGAGCTACAAGCAAACCTGTTAAAAAAGTGGGTCGGTCTGGTAACACACAGTAATATCTTTAATCGCATGTGTCAAAGGCTAAAGAGGGCTGCTACACTACGCCCCGGGCGTTACCGCCCTGGTATTAAAAAAAAAAATACTTAAAAGTATGAAAAGGCCCACACTGATGGAAGGGATACTATATCCCGTTGAGTATTGTGTATAGATGGTAAACGGCGTTAGTTTTTAGAGCTTGCCTTGTTAGATTGTAAAACTCTATTCTCTCTCCTCTCATAACTCTATCAAAAACCCATTCACTCTTCTATCACCTCTCCCCATTTCTGGCAGAACGAAGATCTTCTTTCCCTCCATCCATCACAAGGAAGACGACGGAGATGACGGGGACGATCGATAAGAGAAGGTATGTACAACAAAAACCACTTCGTCCTTATAAGTTAACCAGTTGAAGAATATGATCCCAAAAAAGTAGCTTCCATCTGTGAAATAAGAAGGATGTAGTTGGGAAAACATTAATGGTATACAATTATTTCAATTGTTAAGGCAATCAGCAATTTGAATTTAGGTGCAATTGGTAAATATAATTCTTAAATTAGAACCAAAAATATCATAGCAGTTGCTATGAATAAATCGCAAAAAAATTGATGAGTAGTCTTGTTTAATTTAATTTGTGTGGTATAATGATGTCGGAATGAGGTGAAAAGATTATTGTTCTTGAATTGAAAGAATGGTGGTTATATATTAAAAGTTATGTATTTTGGTTAGAAAGAGGCGCATGCATGTGGAAAAATTTGTGGTTATATATTATAAAGTTATGTAGTAAGATAAGAATAATGGAAAATTAGGAATTATGTGTGTATGATGTGAACAAACTTATGTGTGTATGATGAAAATCTATTTTGGCAGTTGTTTGGTGAATTGATGGCGAAATTGAAAGGGAAGGTGCGTTTGCTTGGAAGTGATGATGAAGGTGGCTTAAGTGGTAGCGATGGGGAAGGGCCCAAAATTGAGAAAGAAGTAATACGAGAAGAAGAAGACGAAGTGACAGAAATTGATAAAGAGAAAGGAAGGAAAAGGCAAGGACAACGACTTTCAAGTGGCAGTAAAGAAAGGGTTAGAAGGAAAACGTTGAAAAGGGGGAGAAAGAAGGGACAGGGTGGGGGCGACGTAGGTGACGATGACATTCCTAGGTATGCAAGGAGGTCCGATAATGACAAAAGCCGTGACAATTCAACAAGTGAACCAGAAGAAGTTGCCCCTAAGAGGAAAAGAAAGGAGAAGGTGGTTGATGATAACCAAAGTGGAGAAAAATTGCTGCCACCAATGATAGGAGCGCGAGCAAAGGTAAAAAAATGTTGTTTATAGTTTGTGTGTGTAATTTCAATTTGTAATGAGTGTGGTTTCATTTGAGTATGGAGATTAATAAGTACTGATGTATGAAAATAACGGAAATTGAACGATTATTATACTATAATGCAACCTAGAATAGAAGAGAAAAGTGGGTGTTCACTAAACAAAGGTAGTTTAGTGTTGTAACGGAAAGGAAATTTAATATTTTTTGGTACTGTGTTTTCTATGGGGCTGAGAAGTAAAACTCATGCATGCAGGTTCCAAACATACGAGGTCTACTCGAGAAGGTTATCAATATTGTTGGTAGTTTAACTCCAGATCAAAGGGGTTGGGTTATGGAAATGTAGTTTGAGGGTATACTTGGAATTGAAAAGACTGATATGGACAGGAGCTTTGCGTATTGGTTAATGCGACGGTTTAAGGAAGTTAAAGGAGAGTGGGTGTTGAATATGAATAGGGTTGATGTTGGAACTGGGAAGTTGTTGAATGAAGCTGATAAGTTTGTGACAATCACGTCGAATGATGTTTCTCATATAGTTGGGATACCGAACGCGCCGAAGAGAGTTCCATGTGGGGTGATAAAGGGACAAGAAAAGACCCGATTTAAACGATACAGGAACTTGTATAGAAGAATATCACAAGAGATATCCAAGAACCCTAAGCGAACCTCGATTAATTCTGCTGCAGTTTTGAGTTGCATAAAGCGATCCACAAATAAGAGGTTCTTTATTGTTCACTTCCTTACCTACGTGCTAGGGACATTTCTTTGTGTAAGCCAATGCGAGTACATTAGCCCTGAAGCAATTAAGATGGCAGTGAGTGTAGGTTGTCCTAGTAGTTATGACTGGGGGGAGGTGGTTCTGAATTATTTAAAGAAAGCAAAGAAGAAGATTGAAGACAAACAGTTGAAGGGGAAGAGCAAAATAAGAGGTGAAGAGGAAGAGTTGGCAAAAGCATTATCGATGAAGAATAGTGGAGGGAAAGTGACAATTAGCAGGGAAGGTGGATTTGGAGGCTGTTTACCAGTACTTATGGTAAGGAAGGGCATGCACAATAAGTAATGTCATATTTGTATGGAATAGTATTTGTCAATTTAAGCATAATAATTTAAATCCTGATATGACCTCTTTAATTATTATCAGGTCTTCTACTTACATCGGTTGGATACTAAATCTTTCAAGCCATGGACTGGTAGGAAAGATATGATAATGCCACGTATAACGGCTTGGACAGAGGAAGCAATGAAGCTGGCCATAAGAGCAGACAGGGACGAGGAGACCAGTATGTACGGGGTCTATCCACTGAAAGAAGGTGTTGTTACCTACGATGAGCCACATCCACTGATAGGAAAATCTATATTGTACTCAGAGATGGCTCGTGATTCAAAGATGGCCATTGACTTTGAGAAGGTATGTATTGTGATAGAAAAGCTGGTTTGTTGTGTTATCCGTAAACAATCTGAGGTAATAAATTGTAATTGTCTTTGTTCATTTAGAGAATCGTTATCAGCTGCCAAGGTTTGAACATAAGGCTCGAATTGCAAACAACCCGGATGGATTAAAGGATTACAGTAAGCACTTAAGTAAGAAGAGAAAGAGGAGAGACGAGCTGAAAAAAGGTAGACAACAAAGCGTGGAGTCTGATAAGCCTGCAGAAGAAGTGGTGTGTGGTGATAGAAGTAAAAGCTCACAAAATGAAGAAGCTGAATATGAGAGGGATGTTTTGCATACTCCACAAGTGTACAAACATTCAGTAGAAAATGATGCGGGTACTTCTGGGCATTGTGAGAGATATGCGACTACCGTGGAATCATTTAACCCATCAGGAAAACTCGATTTCGATGTGTTGGAGTTATATAGACGTTCAGGGTATGAGGATGATGTGAATGAGTTACAAGAACGAGACAAACAGCTGTTAGGCAACATAATTAACCAACTTTCTAGTTGTGTTGAGAATAAGTCAAACTCGAATCAAAGTGAGGATGGGGATAAGTTACTCCAAAATGAAGTCCCCCATATTAACAAGCCTTGTGAAGAAAGTGTGAGTAATCCAAGTACTGTATCCCATGACCACCAATAGGGATCGGTATTGCCAAGTACTCATGTCACTAATACCAATACTGTATCCAATGACAAACATGAGGTTATTAGTAAGGAAAGACCTAGCAGCAGCGCAGAGGTAATTTCCTAGGGGTTGAGTGGTATTGACAGGAATGTTGAAGTAAAGGAGAACTTTGAAATGGGGTTACCAAAAGGGACTGCAAAACAAATCAAAATGGATTTGATTTTGAAGGAGAACCATTCGAAGAGGTCATACCGCAAGGAGAAACGTGCGGAATTAACTCCTGAGGTGTACCGTGTCTTTGACGTAATTGAGGACACGGTAACTGCAACTGCCGACCAAGGGATGCAAAGGAAAAGTTTTACCCTTGAATATAGATACATAACTTATTTGTATAGATGCCCTTAAAAACATGTTGTTGGTGTGATGGATACATATGGGATATCTACTTTATACTGTGCAGTGTTGCGTTCAAGGAGATTGTAGGAGGACCAAATGTGTATGCCAATATGGCTAACATATATGCCTTGATGACCCCCAAAAAGAAGATCGATAGCATGGTAAATTCCGGCATCTAATTATTACAAGTTAATTGCAGTTGATAAATGTATTCATGTGGAAAGTGAAAAAATCATTCTGACATCTAATTATTTTTACACAAATAG